>PVJA010011325.1:0-55005 GCA_004027025.1 Myocastor coypus
TGAAATGCAAATCAAAACAACACTTAGATACCACCTCACCCCAGTGAGGATGGCTATCATAAAGAAACCAACCAGCAACAAATTCTGGAGAGGCTGTGGGGAAAAAGGAACCCTTCTCCACTACTGGTGGGAATGCAGATTGGTGCAACCATTATGGAAAGCAGTGCGGAGGATCCTTACAAAACTAGAATTGGAAGTTCCGTTCAATCCAGCTATCCCCCACTGGGAATTTTCCCAGAAGAACTGAAAACTTCATACCATAGCGATATCTGTGCACCTATGTTTATAGCAGCCCAATTTGTAATAGCCAAATCTTGGAAACAACCAAAATGTCCATCATTTGAAGAATGGTTAAAAAAAATGTGGTATTTTTATATAATGGAATACTACTCATCCAGGTTTATTTTTTTGAGCACTATTTATTAAAAAGGCTATGTTTCTTCTAGTGAATATTTTTGGCCCCTTTTCCAAAGATAAGGTGGCTGAGTTTGTTTCTAGTTGTGTCTGGATCTTCTAATCTGTTCCACTGATCCTCAGGACTGCTCCCCCACCCCAGAAGCATGCTAATTCTATCTATGTAACTTTGATGTATAATTTCAAGTCAGGAATTATGATATCCCCTGCCTTTCTTTTGTTGCCCATGATTGATGTTGATATTCTGGGTCTCTTCTGGTTTCAGATGAATTTTAGGAATGTTTTCTCTAGATCTATGCCATATTCTAATGTTATTTTAATTGGAATTGTATTGAATCTGTTCCTCTTATGGTTTTCTCCTAACAAATATGTAGCTACCTTCTTTACCTCTTTTGATCATTTTTGGTTTGAAGTTTGGATTGTGTGCAAGCAGAATAGCTACTTGTGCTTTTTTATTTTTATTTTTATTTTTTTTTGGTTCCTGTCACATGGTGTATTATTTCCTATCATTTGTCTTTCCTCCCATGAATTTCCTTTTGAGTTAAATGTGTTTCTTTTATACAGCATATTGCTGGATTTTGTTTCTTCATTTGCTCTGCTGTGTGTTTCTGGGTATTGGTGAGTTGAGGCTGTTTACATTAATGGTTATAATATGTAGTGAGTTATCTTTGTTATGTTATTTTCTTGCTATTGGTTCCCTACTTTTTCCCCACTGTTTAATTGCTTGCCTTGCTCAATGGTTCCTTTCTATTGCTGCTCTGAGGGTTGTGTTCATTTTTTCTCTCTTTAGAATATTTTTAGTACTCTTTATAGAATTGGTTTGGTGGTCATGTATTTCTTCAGTTGTTCTTTGTCATGGCAGTATTATTTTTCCATGAATTTGTAAAGATGATTTTTCAGGGTACATCAATCTGTGTTAGAAGTTGTTTTCTTTCAGGTTCTGAAATATTGTACTCCAAGATCTTGACTTATTGGTTTGTGTTGAGAAATCTGTCATGATTCTTATGGGCTTTGCTCTATAGCTGATCTGTTTCTTTCCTCTGATAGCTTTTAATATTCTATTCTTGTGCTGAATTCCTGGGATCTTGACTTTTTTTATGTCTGAGTATAGATTTATTTTGGTTGTGGATAATTGAAGTTCTGTTTGTCTCACTTTTCTGCATGTCAGATTCTTTTTCCTTCCTTGAAGATATTTTTGTTTTTGCTTCTACATCTAGTCTTTTTGTATCATTTGTTTTGACTCCTGCTTTTTCATTGACACCTATCAGTTTCATGTTATTTTTCTTTTCACCATCTTATAACTATTATTATTTCCTATTTCCTTCTTATTTTTAAGAGATCTTTCTTTTCATGATCACCATCTACAATGCTGTCTTCAAGGTCTGAAAGTCTATCTTCGGTTTTGTTGAAGCAGTTTTGACAGCTTTCATTGTAATCTTTAATTACCTGGAGAGCTCTTTGGATTTGTTTCATGTGTTATAATTCTTTTCTATATTGTTCATTCAAGGTTTCCATCATTTTTCTATGCTCCTCTATTTTTTATCCATCTTCTTTTTATATGTTGAGCAATTCTTTAATGATCGTTGGCATTTACTTTTTTACCCAACAGATCATTTTTGGTCTGATTTCTTCTATAGCCAGCCACCTGAAGTTGTTTCTATGTCTTAAGATAAAGTTTACAGAATATAAAATATTGGGGGAAAGTATTAGAAATGATACAAAATTTCATTAAACAAAGTAATAGGAATTCAACAATGGTTGCTGTATTGCATGGTGTTGTCTTCAAATTAGTTGTTTACGTTGCCAGATATACACCTGCAAAATTGGTTAAAAAATGAAACAAAACAACAACAAGAAGAACAACAAAATTATAAGAAATTGAAAAGAAAAAAAAAACATTAATTGGTCCTTTCAAAAGGCCAGCAGAAATCGGCAGTAAATTTTCCAAACTATATCTTTTCCCCTTTCTTTTGTCTTTTTACTCATCAAAATTTTTCCTTCTCATTGATGCTATCATTTCAAAAATTTCAGATGTGTGATTTCCAATTTCTTCTATATTGACATCTTCTAGACTCATATGGACTTAAATCCTGAGATTGTGTTTTGCTCCTCAATTTTGACATTTGCTATTTCAAAAACATGTTTTTTTTTTGTTTTTTTTTTTGGTGGGTTTTGGTAGTAGGTAGCTATGTTGCTGATCTAAATGCTCTCCAGGAATAGGCTTCTGAAGTAATATACTTCAGGGATATCTTTTAAAAAATATATGTTATATAGACTCATTACATAGTTCAGACTCATAGTGATCCACCTGTCTTAGCCTCCCCAGTGCTGGGACTACAGGCATGTGATACCACTTCTGGTTTCAGTGGCTGGCACAGAGCATTCAGTGTTCTGGAGCCAGCTGGCATGCAGTACTGGGGATTGAACTCAGGTCTTTGCACTTTTCAGGTAGTTGCTTAGACCACCAAGCTATTTCCACAGTCCAGGGATATCTTTTGTGTGTAGGAGATTCTTGGTTTGTGTCTGCGCCAAGATTTTACCTTCCCAATTAATTGACAGTGGAATGTTGATTTCTCTCTGACCCAGTCTCCAGCCCTTTGGTGTAGGTCTGTGGTGAGGTTATTACACCATTACTTCTCAATGTTATTACACAAAGAAGAACAACTGATCATACAGATATGACATTCTAGCTACAGTAGCACAATTAGTAATAAGCACAATTTAGAATCTGATCAACTGTAGTAACTATTGATTTTGTACTTCAGACCATAGGAGCAAAGTCTATAGTTACATAACAGAATCAATCAGGAATTAGGAGTTTATACACAGAGTGTTTCCCCTTTAGAGTGAGTATACCCTGCATCCCTCTAAACAAGAAGTTTACCAAATCTTGGGTGCTTCTAGACCTGATTGCCCAACCTACAATCTAAGAGTGTGGGCCAACATCGGTGTTCATCCAGACTGAGGATCCTTGGATGACAGAGGGGTAGTGGATGGGGTCTCTTCTTGTGCATCGCATTCAGGTTCCTGAGGTTCATTGTCACTCCTGAAATGGTGTTGGTGGGTGGGTGTGGAGTTTCTTTCCTCATGTGCAGCTTACTGAAGCTCCCCAGGCTCACTGAGGTTCACTATCACTCTCATAATGCTGATGGTGTTTCTCATTTCTAGAGAGGACTTCCATGGTAGGGGGATATAGATTATTCTTATACTACTTCATTATGTATCTATGTATTCATTTATCTATTTAGAAGAAAACCATTACATATTGTAAGTGAAAGCAGAAATGATGAGTATGTGATTTTATTACACAAGCCATCCTTTTCTTCATTTCTTTCATCTGAATTCTTTGAAGTTACTAAAGAGGACCCTGAATGGAGCTTTTTGTCATATTGTATGCATATGGATAGAAAGATGTTCCTGCAGTCTTGGGGTGGAGTGGAGTGGGGTATAGTAAGAAGGTTTGCTGTGGCAGGTAGGGGTAGTTGCACTCATTACAGTAAGGCCTCAGAACTTCAGAGAACCATGTAAGAATTGCTGTGGTACTGTGAGACCCAGAGGTGGAAGGAACCAGAAGGCTCCTTTCTCAGATGCCTGCCTACCTCTCTCCTTTGAGTTTTTCATCCTGTCAACCCTAACTGCATACAGGTTCTGAATTCCAAGATGCTTCCTCCAAAACATGAGCCTGTAAGCACTTCGGAGAGGTCAGTCAGCAAAAGATGTGAACCCCCAGTCCATGTCCTATTGATGTTCTGAGAATGTGGAATCCTAGGACTAAAAGATCTGTTCAGATCTAGAACTGAACAGTCCCTTGGTCCCTAGAAATGAGGCTCATGCGTGCTAGGACAAATAGATTTAGAAGAGAAGTACCACTTACAAAATTAAAATAGAATCACCAGCATGGTATAGCAGGCTATCAACACTGGGGTAATTACAGCATAAACAGAGCAGTTATGCTCAAGGAAGCACTCCTGGGGTGGGGTCCTTGGGAGAATCTCCAATTTAGGAAGATTCCTAATGCCGTTGATTCATACATGAACTATGTATGTGTGTGAACATTCTCTCCAGAGAAGTCTGTGATTTCCATTAGACTGCTGACAAGATAGGCAGTGTGAATACGAGGGAATTTTGATGCTATTCCCTGGTTCTTCTCTCTGCCATCTGGGGTGGGGGAATCGCTTAGGCTGTCTTTTTGACCTACAATAGGGTAAAATATCAGCACCTTCCCACTTAGAAAATACACATGGTGTTCTATGAAGAAACACGTGCAAATGATGCGGTTTGCAAAATACCTACTGCTATGTAAATGCTACCTAAATGCGGTCCCTAAGCCCTCCTCCTTTCCCTCACTTCTCCCACTCCCTTTACTCTCTTCTATGATCCTCACTCCTGACCTGGCTAGCTTTTAATTATCCCTCAAGATTCGAAAGCATTACCCCCCGCTGCTGGGCCTGCTTCCTCTGGGTCAGGGCCTCTTCTCTGTGCCTCCCCCATCCTTTCCCAGCTGACCTCTAATCACAGAAGCTCTACCTTGGCAATCATTTCCTCCATGACCCTGGCCATTCATTGCAGACTGCACAATTCCCGAGTACAGGGATGGCAACTTTGTTGTTTTCTTTGCCACTCATAGTCTAGCTTTAGAATAATTTTACTCAATCGATAAAATGTTAGTTAATTTATTTTTAAATTGTGCCTTAATGAGCTAACTCTTGTTCATTTTTATCTATTCATCAAAGGCTGACTTAGTTCCTTTTACTATGTGTAAATGAAAGTGATAAAATGGAATCCTTTAAAAGCATCTTACTACTGTCTATTAGTTTGGCCTTCTAGTAAATTAGTCTGAATTAATGAGGGTTCATCTCCCTTGGTTGGGAAGTAGGGAATAAGACAGTTGTGTGCTGTGGAGTCAGCCAGGCATCACGACCAGACACAGAGACTGCACTCCTCACTCAGAACCTCCCAGACCTCTGCAGCCTCCTACCCAGGGCATGTGCTGATCAAATGAATAGATAGGTCTGGGGCCTCACCCATCTGGCACATTGTGAGGGCAGCTGTTGGTCCTAGATTTCTCTTGGTCCTTTTTAAAGTACTATCATCTTTTTTTTTTTTTGTACAAAGCCTAAAATATTTATTCTTTGACCCTTTGTAGAGAAAACTACGCTGACCTTACTGTGGAGTCACAGCAAACATTTGTCAAGCACTCTGAAGGGATTTGTATATACTTTTTTCAGAAAATTAATTAAATATTAATTAATTAAAATTAAACATTTCAAAACAATATTCAAAAATTCAAATCAAATCATCAATCCAACTTAGAGGCCATAATGTTATGTATCATATGTATGAATCTGTAAACAATTCAGAGTGCTCACATAGTATTTGAATAGGTTGATAGGTTGATATATACAAAGATATCAATTAGGAAAAAGATTCCATGGTAGTAAAGAATTACTAAGAATAAAGCATAACATAACTACTGGAACGGTAAATATATGAGCAGAACTTCTGACAGTTTGGGGATAGGATATCACACAAAGTTCTAGTATGTTGTGTACATGGACAGTGTCCATGATATTACTTGGGGCCAGATGTCACTTGTGGGACTGAGCTTCTGCTATTTCCTTGATATCCACCCTGTAGAACCAGACATAATCCTGACCCATAGGGTGCAGGAGAAGTCCATTTGATGAATATGCTGATGGACATATTCTGCTGCTATACCCAAAAGAATAGTTGAAAAACTGCTTTTGTATAATTCTTTTTCTCCTGTGTCTAATTATTGGTCCTATTTAATAGATTCTTTCCATTCTTCTTCATGGAGTTGTGGTCATTTTGATCCTTCTCTAGAATATCTTTTAGTAAACTATGCAGGTTTGGCTTTGTCACCATGAAATTCTTCAGTTGTTCTTTTTCCTGGAAGTATTCCACTTCTCCATTGAACTTGAAAGACAGTTTTGCAGTCCAGGTTGCTATTTGTTTTCTTGCAAGACTTGAAGTACTCTGCTCCATGCTCTTCTTGACTTGATGGTTTGTCTAATGGGTTCTCCTTTAAATGTCATCTATTTCTTCTCTATAGCAGCTTTAAGTGTACTGTTCATATGCTGAATTGCTGGAATGTTGATTATTATATGTCTGGGTGTAGTTTTAATTGGGTTGATGTTATTTGGAATTCTGTATGGTTCAGTTACCTGAATGTCAAATTGTTTCCCCATTTTTGGGAAGTCTTCCACTATTACTTCTCTGGAATTCTTTATATATCATTTGTATAGACTCCTTTCTAATTGATGTCTATTGGTTTAACATTGCTCATCTTTGCATCATCTTGCAGATGTTGAATTATTTTTTCTTGTATCCTAGTTGTTATTAAGAGTTCTTTTTTTCTTCACTAGCTGCAATGGTATCCTTAAGGTCTGAAAGTCTATTTTCACACTTCATTGAAATGGTCATATTACATTTGAGGTTTTAATTTCCTGTATAGCACTTTGAATCTGCTTAATACATTCTATTACTTTCCTATATTGCTCATTCAAGGATTTCATCTTTTATTATTTTTCTCTATTTTTGTAATCAGATCTTCTGTAGAAGCACTTAGTACTTTTATTATAGGCATTATTTCTTTTTTTTACTTTAGAAATTATTTCTGATCTGCTTTCCTCTGTACCTTTCTGCATTGTTTCTTTACTTCAACTCTATTATTTCAGAAATTTCAGGTGTGTGATTTCCAATTTCTTCTATGAAATTGTCTCTTGTATTTGTTCTGGGTGGGCTCAGGGACTGAGAGCACGTTTTTCTCCTTCTCTTTGTCATTTTCTATAGCCCTGCCTTCTGACCTTTGGTGTAGAGCTTTGGTAAAGTTCTTATCTTAGCATCAGATCTGGATCTACCAAGTTCAAACTCATCCAGGTGGGTGTGGCTTGGGTCTGGCTGTTGAGCTCCACTTCTTCCTGTTGCAGGCCTTGGAAATGAACCTGGTATGCCACACTGTCAAGATGTTCCACTCCTGGCCGAGCTGAGTGAGTCTTGTCATTAGTGTTTCTGCAGGGAGTTCAGCCACAGATTTACACACTGGGCCTGTCTGATGGATGAAGTTCCACTCACATGTCAGTTTTGATTTCTGAGTCAAATGAGTTTCTGGTGGGCCCAGGGTGGTCTCACTCATGTGTCATATCTTTTTGCTGGGTTAAATGAGTTTCTGGAAGGCCCAGAGTAGTCTCACTCACAGGCGGGTCCTGGTTGCTGGGTTGAATGAGTTTCTGGTGAGCCCAACATGATCTCTGTTATGTTCCAGGTCTGGTTGCTAGGTAATGAATTTCTGGCAGGCCCACAGTGGTCTCACTCATGCATCAGGCCTGGTTTCTGGGTCAAATGAGTTTGTTGGGCCCATGGCAGTCTACCTCACACACTGTGCCTGGTTGGTGGTAATGAGTTTCTGATGGGCCCAGGGTAGTCTTACGTGCCAGGCCTGGTTGCTGCGTTGAATTAAAGTACTATCATCTTTTAATCTTCTTGGAGTTCTCCTTTGTTGTTTCATGGCAATAGCTATAATGGTGTGTCTTCTGAAGTTCGTCTTCCTGGATTTTCCTATTTTGCCTCCTGTTCCCATTCTGGAAAGCCTATGTGTTCTATCTTCTCTATTTTATTTGTGCTGCTAGTGAAGAAACTTCTAATATGCTTTACTACATAGTGGGTAGACTGGTGTGATATTACTAAGAAAGAAGTTATTAAAAGGACAAGACTAATTTTCTAATTCACACCTGGAAAGCAAATCTGATGGTGCTTGCACAGATCTATAATGAAATAACATGACTTAAGAAGTTTCCATTGAAATTCATTACTAATTGATTTTTGAACTGTGGAGAAAGATAACATACAGAGATGCGGTATCTGACATGTCCCTTTCCTCTACAAGATTTTGATTTCCTGAGTTCCCTTTTCTATAGAAATTTGATATCAGTCTCCTGAATTGGCATTGCAGATGGTGAGGTCCACAGAAAGGCCTCCATCTGCATGGGTATGCTTTCCTTCTGCTTCAGTTTTCCTGCATTTAGCCCTATTGTGAGTTCTTGGGGATGGTTAACAGTTTTCATAATGAAGCTGGAAAATTTATTTTTTGAATCAATAAAATGGCAGTGAGTGGAAGAAATAGACTTAGGCAGCAAGTATCACTGAAAGTGGCATGCTGTGGTGACACATGGGCACCGCCCTCCTTTTATCTCGAGAGGATCCCTCACCTTCCCCGTCTCTGTCTGTGTGTATGTACACACACATAGATGCACACACATAGACACACACACATATACATTATTTGGTAGAGACTATTGACATTCTTATGTGAAGTTTAAATAGAAGGATTTTAAATTAAAAATGTAAAAAAAGGACAACAATATGCATTGTATCAAATATTGAAATGTACAACTAATGTGTTTTGAAACTGTTAGATTGTTATACAATGTTAGTTCTTATTAAAAGTAATAAAAAGTGAAATGCAAAAAAATGTAAAAAAATTGTCAGAAATATATAACCCAATTAAATACTGAGCATTAGCTAAATAAATCTAGCTTCATGATATTTGTTCTGGCCCTTTCTCACCTAGGCTATAAAGGACCTATATGGAGAATTAGTGGAGATGTGTATTTAAGGATTCAGTAGAGCAACAGATTATATATATATATATATATATATATATATATATATATATATATATATGGCATGGTATTTTATATACATGCTAATGTTTTTTCATATCTATATCTTCATATATAAACTATGTATTTATTTTCATATATATATATATATATATATATATATATATATATATTTCTAAGTAGGCTTACAATGGCTGCCTGTGCAATCAGGGATAGTAACAATGTAAAATGACCATCCAAGTGCTAGAGAGCGGGAGAGTCCAGTTGAAAAGTCAAGGGCTGGAGTTCACTGCAGAATCTGGTGCAAGTCTGTGTTGGAAAGTTGAAAAGCCTATGTTGGAAGGCCAAAGAATTTTTCCTGGAAGCCTAAAGGAAATGGAGATGAATGCCCAAAGGCAATGCTGAAGATGGAGCTCCTCCAAGGACGCAAAGGAGAAAACCTTCTTCTTTCGTTTTTATTCTTATTCTGTTTAGGTCATGAACATATTGGTTGGTGCCACCCACATCAGGGAGGTGTCTTTCCTCCTCTTTGGTGCCTCTGTGTCAGTCATCTTCAAGCACACCCACAGCTGTGTTTCACTAATCCGCTAGGCATTTCTTAATCTGTTAAAGGTGACATCATAACTATCACAATACTGCTCTTGTGATTGGTTTCCTAGGCCAGCTGGAAATGTTCTTCTCGTCTTTTTTCTTACTTTGCATCCATCTCTAAGTTGAAAAGAAGGATCAGGAAGGACTCAGAACTAAGGAGAAACTACCTTGATTTAAAAGGCCTTACACCAACTCTGCCTTGCAAATACATTAGGGTAGATTTCGTGAACTTGAGATGCTCTCCAAAATCCAATAGCAATCATTGCCAGTCTGTGTACTGCATGTGGGTGAGTATCAGGACTTGTTTTACAGAGCTCACACCTAGTGAGAGAGAAGTGCTATAGGATTATGAAGTTAAAATGCTATGAAATCTTTTTTTTTTTTTTTTTTGTGGCATCAGGGAAAGAGCTCAGGACCCTGTATTTGCCTGGAAGGTGCTTATGCTACCGAGCTATCTCCCCAGCCCACTATAAAATCTTTGAGGGTGGGTATCACTTATACTATTGAGATGCCTAGAGAAATCTTCTTGAGGAAAACTGTCTGGGATGAGCCTGGAACAAGAGACAGCTATGTCCATTGTAATTCTTCCTCTAGTGAGCCTCATAAAGCATCCAGCAGCTTCCATCCTGGTCTTTGCCATGATACAGTCCTTTTAATAATACCATAAGTAGTTTTTGCAGGATTTTTCTGCTCTTCTTATCAACTGATATTTAACTCAGTTCTATTCTTACTGCTCTTAAAACTCTCATTGTGGTTCTTAGGAAGTCTACTGGACTAGCTCTTCTTGTGGTACTTGTGATAATAACTCCCAAAGTTTACTCTTAAATCAATATTTCCATTTTAAAATTTCCTAAAGAAATTGAATTCCACATCATTGAAAAATTTCATGTAATTTGATCGCAAGGTTAGAAAAGAGGGATGGAGCTGGGTGGACATCGAATATTGTATACTGGGGAAGGATATGAGTTGAGGCTACAGCCTGGAGAAGGAAAATGAAAAAGAGGTGACCTGAAAGGGCAGAAGTTGGACCTTAGGAGCAATTGAAAGGTTGATAGGTTGACTTTAGAGGCAGCTAAAGTTCCAAGGAGTCATAAAGAAGAGCAAAGAAAAGAACAACATATTTTTAAAAAAAATTTACATTGAAAGTAACAGTTAATGTCTAAATGTTTCATCAATTTTGCATGCTTATATCTGGTTTTCTGAACAACTACATGGAAGATAACAATATATAATATAACAATCATTATTAATCTCCTATTTTCTTGTTCTGAAATTCTAGATATTAGTTTATTTATTTTTTATGTACTTAGTATAGAGTCTACAGGGTCTCACTACACAGATTGGACTTGTAGTGATCCTCCTGCTTTCAGCCTCCCAAGTGCTGGGATTATAGGTGTGAACCACCATGCAGTCTCAGTTGCCAGCTCAGTGTGTGTCAGGGGTGGGGCTGGCACAGCAATCCTAGGATAGAGCCCCAGTCCCTGTGATTGCTGCAGCAAGTGCTTCAATCCACGGAACTATCTGGCTGACTCCTATATTATTTATTTATTACTTATTTATTTTTAGTATTTTTTCCAGTTTTTGGACAAAAGCTCTTTGTAAAATTACTTTTAATAAGAATAACAATGAGAAAGTTTCAAAACACATTAGTAGTAAATGACCAATAATTGATACAATGCATATTGTTGTACTCGTCCTCATAGTAGTTATTTAGAACACAGGCTGGAGATATGATTTTTCTAATCATTATTGATGTAAAAATTTATTCTCATTGAACTAAGGGAACGTAGTTGTATACATAATCCAATATTCCATAATCTTAGTGGGTTATTGACAGAACTGGCAATGTCAGAAGCTGTTGATTTAAGCCTTTTACAGCTCAACGTACTAATCTACCTTTACTTTTTATGCCTTGTGGCTAAACTTTTCTGCCTGGTGGTTAAGCGCAAGTTAAAGAAAGACCTGTATAACAGAACATGTGACTTTTGTTTCTGTCAAGGTCAGTCAAAGCCCTTCAGGATTTACCTTGAAACCATGTACAGTGCTTTGTAGAACTGTTGTTAGTGTCAGCCATCTGAATGAGTCACAGCCATTGTGTGACCAGTTTGCTCTCTGTGAAGGCCTGAGAGAAAGTTTTCTCCCTAGGTGACTCTTTTTAGACACACTATACATTGTCAGTCCCTTTGTTCTGTGGCCTTAAAATCTCCTTGAACAGAAAATTTGGGACACCACTGAGTTATAGGATGTTACTGCACAGGTTCATTTATGTCCTGAGTCCTCACTGACCTTGAAAGGCTAGGGCTAAAATATGGCCTAACCTTGTAGCCCTCCTTTTTCTCTAATTTTTGGTCTGTGAACTTACATTCTTAAGCCTCCAGAAGAGAAGCTTAGTGATACTATTACTGTATAACATAGGTACTTGAGGTTAACATCTCTATCTTTCTGAATATTGAGTGTCTTAGACTTAACTTGGAATCAATATTTTCCATCAATCATTGACATTCTAATAAACCCTTATAGAATGTGATAAAAGCAGTTACACATTTTTACACAGAAAAATTTAGAAAACTAAGCATATACAAAAATTGTAGCTGGCCAATCCTATGGCATTTTCCCTTGTCGCTTAGTCTCTTTTAACACCTTTTTTAAAAATAAAACAACCGGTTACTTTAGAGGGAGTATAGCAATAACATAAATTACATTAGAAGCAGCACACTATAAGACCAGAATGACAGGCATTCCAAGCATAATTTTAGTGTTACACATTGCTATCTTCAGTGTGAAAAGCCTGTTGGAGATTCTTAGGACCACTGTCTAATTCATCCTGTGTATATTAAGTGCATGGTTTTGCTCCTGCCGTGTTTCCTATCCTTCTGCTTGCAGATTCTTTATTGTTGAACCCTTAAGTTCTTGATTTCCATTCAGCTGTGTTATGCCTTTCCATTTTTATTTCTTCTTTTGAATTCTTACACTAGGGAGACTATACAATATTTACATGTCTAAGACTGGTTTATTTCACTTATGAGTATATTTTCAAGATACAACATTTAAATACGAAGTCTACTAGACTATCATTCTTTATAGCTGAGTAACATTCCATTGTATAAAAATACATCTTTTTGAACCATTCTTCAGATGATAGGCATTTTGACTGTTTCCAAGAGTTGGCTGTCACAAATTGTGCTGCTATATAGGTAGGTGCACAGATATCACTATGATGTGATGTTTTCAGTTCTTCTGGAAAAATTCCCAGTAGGGGAATAGCTGGATTGAATGGAATTTCCAGCTCTAGTTTTTTTAAGGAGTCTCTACACTGCTTTCCATAATGGTTGCACCAGTCTACATTCCCACCAGCAGTGGAGAAGTGTTCTTTTTCCTCCACAGCCTCTCTAACATTTATTGTTGGTTGACTTCTTTATAGTAGGCATTCTTTCTGGGGTGAGATGGTATCTAAGTGTTGTTTTGATTAGCATTTCACGAATGGCTAGTGATGTGGAGCATTTCTTCATGTGTTTATAGGCTGCTTGAATTTCTTTCTCTGAGAAGTGTGTGTTCATCTCAGATGCCCATTTCTGGATTGGATCTCTGAATTTTGGACCCTCATGGTTTTTAGTTCTTTATAAATTCTAGATAGAAGACCTTTGTCTGAATACTTATTACTTAAATTTATTTTCAAAATTTGTGGGCTGTCTTTTCATTCTGTTTGTAATTTCTTTTGATGTGCAAAACCTTCTCAACCGAAGGAGGTCCCAGTTGTTGATTCTTTCAAGTATTAAACATGCAGTTTGAATTTTGTCCATGAACTCTTTGCCTACCCCAATGTCTTTGAGATTTCTTCTCACTTTCTCTTCCAGGAGATTTAGTGTTTCTCTTTTAATATTTATATCTTTAATCCATTTTTACTTTAGTTTAGTGCAAGGCTATTGACCTTGGTCAAGTATTAGTTTTTGGCATGTAGAGAGCCAGTTTTTCCAGCACCATTTGTTAAAGAGGCTATTTTTCTTCCAGAAAATGTGCTTGACCCCGTTGTTGAACATAAGGTGGCTGACTGTGTTCGTATTTACTTCTGCATCTTCTAATCTATTCCATTGATCCTCAGGTCTATTTTTTTTTTTTTGTCAATATCATGCTGATTTTATCACTGTAGCTTTGTAGCATAACTTTAGGTCAGGAAATGTAATGCCTCTTGCCTTATCTTTGTTGCCCAGGATTGTCTTTGCTATTCTAGGTCTTCTTGGTTTTTATTCTCTTTAAAACACAAAAATTATTTACTTCTGCAATACATATTAATGGGATATCATGTAATGTCTGACATATGTCTCTTTTACATGATATTCAAATCAAGTTGAGCATTTTTATTTCTTCACACTTTCATCATTCGTCTTTCATGGTTAAAAGAGACACTGTCTTATATATACATGCCACTCTTCTTCTCACGTATCAGTTGACAGACTCTTAGGTTATTTTTATTTGTAGCTATTGTAATGGTACTTTATTTTTTTTGGTGGGGGGCAAGGGTTCAAACTCACGACCTTGCACTTGCCCAGCAGGCACTTGTGCCTCGGAGCTATCTCCCCAGCCCCCATGTAATGGTACTTTAATGAGAAAAAGATTATAGCTACTTCTTCAACATCTGATTTCATTTTTTCTGTATGCACACCCAGGAGTGGGGTTGGCATGTAATAGGGTAGTTCTATTTTTTAATCTTTTCATGAGCTTCCATGCCATTTTCTATAATGTACAATATTTTAATTTGCATTTTTGCCAAGGTGTGTTTATTTTTGATATTTTAACCAATATTTGTTATCTTGTCTTTATGATAATAGTAATTCTTACTGAGGTGAGATGATAACTCAGTTTCACAAGCATTTCCATAATTGGTGATATTGAGTCACTTTTCTTTGTACACACACACACACACACACACACACACAATTATCAGAACAAATTTTTTTAAGAAAAAATTTTTAAAGAAATTAAAAACAAAATCCCTAAAATTTCATAGCAAGATAACAGGAGAGTAACAATATTGTGTATTGTTATCTTTAAATTAGTTACTCAAAGTACAACATATTGGCATTTATTCGCTTTCTCCTTCCTTGTTTTCTCCATTCCCCCATCCCAGTTTTTATTTCCTTTTGAAGTTTCTTCCAATTTTACAATGAGATGATACAAGTTTACACATTTGCACCTAGTTTATTTCACTTATGACTATGGGCGGCAAGTTATATCCATTTCCCTTAAAGTCTCTAATTTATTCCTCAATATGGAGTTGAGTGGTACTTCATTGTCTAAAAATGCCATGTCTTTCTTATCCATTCCTTGGTTGATGGGCATTTGAGTTTTTTTTCCAAGATATAGCTATTACAAATTGTGCTGCTATAAACACAGATGTACACATATCGCTGTGGTATGGTGTTTTAAATTCTTCTGGAGAGATAAGCAGAAAGAGAATAGCAGGGTTGAATGAGACATCTAACCCTCATTGTGTAAGGAGTCTGCACAGTGACTTGTGCAGTTGTTGTACCAGTCTACATTCTTATCAATAGTTAAGAAGGGTTCCTTTTCCTTACAGTCCCTCCATAATTTGTTATTGGTTGGGATTCTTGAGAATAACTATTCTTCCCAATGTGAGATGGAATATGAGTGTTGTTTTAATTTGTATCTCTCAAATGATCAGTGATGTTGAACATGTTTTTCAAATATTTATTTGTTGTTTGCATTTTTTTCATTTGAGAAATATATATTCATCTCCAATGCCAGTGTTTGGATTGAGTCTTTAAATATGGGACATCTGGTATGTTTTTAGTTCTCTGTGTTTTCTCAGTAGTAACCCTTTGTTTGAGGAACATCTAACAAACTCTTTTTTCCCACACACTATGGGGTTATATCTTGTCTCTGTTGGTGGTTGTTTTGCTGTGCAAATTTTTTAACTAGATGAAATCCCAGTTATTGATGTTTTGTGATACTTTCTGTGTTATTGGGGTTTTATTCATAAAGTCTTTGCCTACATCAGTATTTTCAAGAGTTTTACCTATTCTATCTTCCAGAAAATTTAATATTTATATTTTAATATTTAGATGTTTGATCCATTTCAAATTTAGTTTGGTGCACAGTGAAAGATATGAGTCCAATTTAATCTTTGGTATGTACAGGTTCAGTTTTTCTAGCCCAATATATTAAGGAGGCTATCTTTCTTCCAGTGAATGTATTTGGCACCTTTGTCAAAGATAATGTGGCTAAGTGTGTTTGTAGCTGCTTCTGTATCTTCTAATATGTTCCATTGGTCTTCAGGTTTTTTTCCCCAGTACCACACTGTTTTTTTTCAATTACTGTAGCTTTATAGTATAATTTCAAGTCAGGGATTGTGATAGTCTCTGCCTTGCCTTTGTCTCCAAGAATTGCTTTTGTTATTCTAGGTCTCTTCTGGGTCTAAATGAATTTTAGGATTGCTTTCCCTAATTTTGAGAGATATTCTAGGCTAACACTGGCATTTTGATCAAAATTGCATTAAATCAATATAAAATTTTTGGAAGTATATATCTTTTTTTTTGCTTTTTTATGTATTTTGTAAAGGGTCTCAACATGTAACTTGGACTTGCAGTGATCGTCCTGCTTTCAGACTCTCCAGCGCTAGGATTAGAGGCATATGCCACCATTCCTGGTCTCAGCGGCTGTCTCAGTGTGCCTTGGGGGGGGGGGTTGGCATGACATGTGGTGCTGGTGATTGAACCCTTGTCCCTGCATTTTCTCTAGCAGGTGCTTAGTCCATGGAGCTATCTTGTCAGCCCTAGCCATTTTCATTATAGTTGTTCCTCCTACACAAGAGCAAGGGGTATCTCTCCATTTTCCAATATCTGCCTCACACTAGATTTTCAGAGTACTGTATTTTTCAGCATAGTGGTCTTTTAATCCTTTGTCAGATTTATTCCTAGGTATTTTATTTTTTCTGGATGCTATTGTGAAAGGTCTTGTTTGCCTAATTTCTCCCTCATTGAGTTTGTTATTCAGTACATGTATCCATTCCTTGGTTGATGGACATTTGAGTTGTTTCCAAGATCTACCTATTACAAATTGTGGTTCAATAAACACAGAGGAAAAAAACATATATCCCTGTGGTATGATATTTTTTAATTATTCTGGAAAGACACCCAGAAGGGGAATAGCTGAGATGAATTGGACCTTTAATCTAAGTTATTTGAGGAATCTCCACACTGATTTCTGCAATGGTTGTACCAGTCTACACTCCCACCAATAGTGGAAAAGGCCTCCTTTTCCCTACAGTCCTTGCAACACAAGTAGGCCATTGAGTTCTGAGTGTTAACTTTGTATCAAGCTATAATGCTGAATTGTCTTATTAAATTTAGCAGTTTTCATGGAGTTTTTGTAGTCTTCTGTGTAGAGTACCATGTCATCTGCAAATAATGATAATTTAACTTCTTCCTTTCCTATTCTTATTCTTTTTATTTCCTTCTGTTGTTTAATTTCTCTGGCCAAATTTTCCAGGACAATGTTGAATAAGAATGGAGACAGTGGACATCCTCTTCTTGTTTCGCATTTTTCAGAGAGAGAGTGCTCAGTTTATGTGCATTTTGTATGAAGTTAGTTGTTGGTCATAGATGGTTTTTATTAGATTCCAAATTTCTGTAGGGATTTTATCACGAATGAGTGTTGGTCTTGTCAAAAGTTTTTTTTTTTGTTTTTTGTTTTTTTTTATCTCTTGAGGTGATCCTGTGATTTTTGTCCTCAGCTTTGTTAATGTGGTATACATTTACTGATTTATGTATGTTGAACCATCCCTGCATCCCTGGGATGAATCCCACTTGGTCATGGTTGTAGGGAGCAGCTGGAGATGGAAATCAACCATATGTGTGGATATAAGAGACAAGTTTTTTCTCCCCTGGGACTGGGGTTCAAACTCACAACCTTGTACTTTCCGGGAAGGAACTTGTGCCATGGAGCTATCTCTCCAGCCCCATGTATGGGTATAAGATAAAGCTACCTATATAACAAGGAGAGCTTCTTGAGCCATGTAAACAAACCCCTGAGTGTATAAGTAAATTTTCTGCAGTCCTTGGGTTGCTCCTTTTCTTCCATCTGGAGAGAGGTCTCTGCTTGACCCCAGCTTTTGTCTCTCATCTTTATTTTTTCATCCACTCACCATTTTTCCCCAGAGCATCAAGAGCCACTGTGGTCCAAGACACATGATGTATAATCTTTTAGATGATTTGCAGCATTTTGTTTGCCAGTATTTTATTGAGGAATTTTGCATCTATTTTCATTAGGGAGAGTTGGAACCTTCTCTGGTTTTGGCATCAGGGTAATGCTTGCTTCTAGAAAGAAATTTGGGAGTATTGCTTCTCTTTCAATTTGATTAGAGGGTCTGAGAATTAGTTGTGCTAGATCTTTTATAATTTTCTTTTAGAATTCATCAGTGAATCCACCAGAGCCCGATTTTTTCTTTTTTGTATGTTTTTAATTACATCTTTGATTTCTTTGATTGACATTGGTTTATTTAGGACTTTTCTGTCTTCCTGATTCAGCTTTGGTGATTCATATATATCTAGAAATCTTTCGATTTCTTCTGCATTTTTTTTTATCTTGTTAGAATATAGATTTTCAAAGAAGGTATAGATGATTTTCTGCAAGTTGTAATTTCACACCTTTCATCCCTAATTGCATGGATTTGAGGCTTTCCTTTCCTTTATTTCATAAGGATGCATAAGGGTTTGTCAATTTTATTTAATCTTTCAAAGAACCAATTCTTTGATTTACTGATTCTGTGTTTGGCATTTTAAGTCTCCTGTGCATTAATTTCTCTGATCTTCAAAATTTCCTCTCTCATATGAGCTTTGAATTAGCCTGCTGTTCTTTTTCTAGAACTTTGAGTCTCACCATTAAGTTGCTGATTTGTGTTTGCTCTGTTTTCCTTATATGGGTATTCACTGCTATGAATTTCCCTTTTAAGACTGTTTTGATGGATTGGGGAGATAGCTCAGCAGTTTAAGTGACTGCTTGGCAAATGCAAGGTCCTACGTTTGATCCCAGGCACCACATGCCATGCTGGACCTGGAACCATGTGTGGTGATGCATAACTGTAATCCAAACAATGGGGAGGCTGAGACAGGTGGAACACTACAAGTGCAAGCTGCATAGTGAGATCCTTTACCGAATGAGTTAATGAATGAATAAACTTACAAAAGATTTTTATAGTGTCTCATAAGTTCCACTATGTTGTATTGTCATTATTAATTAATTGTAGAAACTGTCTAATTTCTTCTTCATTATCATCTGTGACCCACCACTTAATTTCCAAGTGTTTATGAAATTTTTGTAGTTTCTTTTCTATTGATTTCTAATTTCATTACAGTATGGGTGTAAATATGCATGGGATAATTTCAGTTCCTTTGAAGTTTGTGACTTGGTGGAGAGAACTGCTATTTTGGGTTATTTATTTATTTATTTTTGAAGCAGGGTCTCACTATGCAGTTCAGATTGAGCTTGGATTCATTTTGTGGCCCAGAACTCACAATGATCTTCCTACCTCCGCCTCTCCACTGCTGGGATTGCAAGAGTTTGCCAACATGCCCAGTTTCGTTCTTTCTTTCTTTCTTTCTTTCTTTCTTTCTTTCTTTCTTTCTTTTCATGGGATTGAACTCAAGACCTTGTTCTTGCAGGCAGGCAATTACTCTGTTGAGCTATATCACCATCCCTGAGAACTGCTTTTAAAGGGCTTCTGTACATACATACTATAGCGCAATAATTATCAGAATAAAGTCCATCACATTGACTAACGGGGATTATGCAGGGTGCATACATTTTGTGTATGTCTGTGTGTTTGTGAAAGAGAGAGGGAGGGAAGGAGGGAAGGGGAGGATGGAGAGAGAATTGTAGGGGATGTCGCAGATTTATACTGTGATAGATAGTAAGTACAGAGGCATACAAAAAGAATCATGGGAGCACATGGGGAGGTACTGAGCTTAATTTTGGAGGTGGGGAAAGTTTAGAAGTGTCATCTGGAGGAGTGTATTTTAAGAGGTGTCAAAAAATTTTCATTTGAAGAGAAATTAGGCCTACAAATTAGCGAGAGGGCTTATCCAGCTGGAAGGAATGATTTCCAGAAGGCCCTAAGTCTGACACAGCATGGTATACTTGGTGATCTAGGGCTATCAGTGAGTAAATACTTTAGAAGAAAGAGAATAGTGAAACACTAACATATATAGTCTCAGAGGGGTCCATACTAAAAATCTGGGAGAATCAGGTCTTTGGGCTCCAGCCTGCAAAGTCTTATTTGGAGTGAGGCCCAAGAATTCACATTTCTGAAAGATTCCCAGGGGCTGCTGCTGCTGCCGCCGTGGCATCACCTCTTTAAAAATGCTATAGTAGATGAACGTAGGAGGCCCAACTCTGTGGCCTCAGGAGGGTCCTATAACACTAGCCTAGTAGGAGATATTGGGGACTGAGCCAGAGCCAAGATACGAAAGTTGGAAACATTTTAAAATAGATGAAATTCAAGAAAAGATTTAGAAAAATAGTGCTGGGGTGGGTGCAAGAGTCCCAGCAGTTAGACTCTTCCAGGAAGCTTGACAGAGGTAATGAGAGACTGAGCCACTGGGCAGGCAGTCCAGTCCTTTCACCCCTCTGATAGGTAATGTGAAGTCCAGAAAGAGAGAACCAAACCTGAAAGATTATGTAAGAGTCCATATTGGTGCTAGGGGTATGGGACTCAAATTCTTTGAACTCCACAACATAATGTTTATAAATTAATTTGGAAAATGAGAAAACAAAACCATAGCAGCTCCCAGCCCTTCCAGAAACTCCTTGTCAGTCTCATCCTGGCTCCCAGCTCCCATGCTGGCTTCTTGGCCTGGCATGTTTCAAGGACAAAGGCCACTGAAGCCTGCATATAAGAGGAACAGAAAGTCCCTGCCCTGGACACAGACCTGTACAGCATTCTTGAAAAAGAGGTTAAACTTATCAAAGGTGTTTTAAATCCCCTAACAGATTTCCTTTCAGCCTCGACTCTTGGTTGCAGTAGAATTTTCATGGCTGAGAGAATCTACCAGTGACAAATTTGCTGAAGCATAGAGACAAGATTGGGAAATTACAGCACGCTTCTTGGATTTCCAAGGGGACAGATACTGAATGCGGACATTCCTTTTCACACTCACAAACGCCGGAGTGCACACAAGCAGGATGGAGATCAATCTTAACCCCCAAAGGCTCCTTTGTCTCTCTGAAGCACTTATTAAATGAATCTGTGTTTCCACTGGCAACTCAGAGTAATCTAGAAAAGAAACACAATGTGGTGTCAGTATTTGTTACTGTCAGAGCCTGCCTCACAGTCCACTCTGCATTTATTGTCTTTTGGGGACCCGTTTTATCTACTTTCTGTGGGTGAAAGCCATTAATCTTCCTCCTGGCTCCGGTGCTGTTCATCTCTGACAGCTAGGGTCCTGGCTTCCTGGGCTCCTGGGTAGGGCATCTCCAGGCGTCTCAGTGACAGAGCTTTGATTAGAAAGAGTGAAGAGTGAACGAAGCCTTACAAAAGGTGGAGGAGGAAGGGTGCAGGCATCTGTAGTCTTAGAGGTACTGGAATCGGAAGAAAAGGTCACCCTGTTTTTGAATCATCTACGGTGCATCCTGACACCAAAATACACTGATTCCTATGCAGAGTCACTTGATAAAGAGGCTAATGAAGTGGAAAGATGTCAGCAGAGCTAAGCAGGCCAGGCTCTCGGGGATGCACCATAATTCAACCTTCTGTTGCCATGGAAACCAGGGAGGCTAGGCTTCTTTCTTTCTCTCCTTCCTTTTGGAAAGTCTCTCCTCAGTAACCTTGACCCTTTCACATTGGCAGCCAGAGATAAGGAATTCCATTTTCCCTTATCTGGCCATGGTTGGCTGGTAGACTGCTGGGTCTGTCATGGGGGAGGGGTGCTGGCCAGGGGCTCTGGAGTGCCTTAATTCAAATGCATGACGTGGAGGGTGGGAGGCAATAGAAAAAAGAACAGAGTTAATTAAGGTTGATATTACAGAGAAGGTTGTTTTCTGAATAATAAATTCTGTGGGCCTCAAAAACAAGTGCAATTAAAGGAGGGTGAAAAAGAGAGACAGCTGAAGGGCAGAGGAGGACCAGTGTGGTCAGAGAGTGTGTTATAGAAGGGAAGGTGAGGAGAGAGAGAGAGAGAGAGAGAGAGAGAGAGAGAGAGAGAGAGAGAGAGAGACTGCAATGAGCCCTGTACTGTGTCACTGTAACGGGATCTTGATGTGTCCAGTGAATATTATGCTTGATAGTAGCTGGTACCATAGCTGCCCATGCAAATTCCCTGTGTCTGGAGCTGTGGAATCATTCGTGTCCTTATTTAATGGAGCAAGGAAAGTTGATCCAAATGGGACAGTTGGCATTAAGTTTCTAAGAAATAAAGACATTTTTCTTCAATTTAGGCTTGGAAATGTTGATTCCAAGCAGATGCTCTCCCAGCCAAGTTCCTAGTAAATTAAGCATCATATTGTAGGTTGTGTATGTACTGTACTCTTATGCTCTCTGTGCCTTCTAGAAAAAGTATCCTGATCCCTGGTCAGTCACAGCTTGGTGTCCTTTGGGATGGTCATCCACCTTTGCATTGCACAGATGGGTGAGGGTGGTACTAACCCAGTCCCTGGCCAAGCTGGCAGTAGTAATCATCAGTTAGGATAGGACCTTAGAAAGAAATATGCCTGTCTCCTTCAACATCTTGGCCACATAGTGACCTTGATGTTTACTTTGAAGCCTCAGGGAAGGAATATGTACCTTTAAAAAGTATTATTATAAAGCCCAAAATCTTAGAATGTGCTCTTCTTGTAGCATAAGAACTTTATTTTCCTACAACCAAGAATCAGAAATATACCCAGAGTTGGGCCAGTGAGATGGCTCAGCGGTCTAAAGCACTTGCTTAGGCAATTGCAGGGACCTCGGTTCAATCCCCAGCATCACATGCTGCACCAGTTCCACCCCAGGGCAGGCTGAGCTGGCCATAATAAAAATAAATAAATAATAATACTATTTTTTTTAAAGAAATATATCCAGAGTTGTGTATAGGACCAGGGAGATATCTAATTGGGCACACTACTGAGGAGAAAATTCTTCATGTTTGAGGAAGAGCCAACCATCCTTAATTATCCTCTAACTTATGATCCCAGGAGGTACTGGATACAGCTGATTGGGTAAACGGATGCAGGGTACCACATTGTCTTACTCAGCTTGTAAGACAATGGTTTAGGAAAACAATGATAGCAAAAGAATTTTGCCTAAATCCACAGAGATTATGGACAAACAATTCCTGACTATGATTAATTGATAAATACCTGGTCATATAAATCACACCATATCAATAAATGGAAACAATACGGCTATATAAAAGCATGAAGAAACGTTAGCATAATAGAAAACTTTCTAGATTCTATTGTTAGGTCAAAACAGCAAGAGCAGAGCAGTGTGTATATCATATTTTAACTTCTATTAGAAAAAGGAGAAAATCAAGAACATGTCTGCATATATACTAGAATCTCCATAAAAACATTTTGGTAGAAATAAAATAAAAATTAAAAAAGTGATTTATAGGGTAATGGAGTAAGAATTGGATGGAAAGACAGATTTCATATACTAATTTTTCAAATGCTATTTTGAACCGTATATACTTACTAGTTTTGTAAAGAGCACATAAAATATAAAATTAAGGGTACAAAATGAAAAATAGGACAAAAATGTGGAAAAAATCAGCAAAATACCTTCAAAATTGTTTTACCTATATTTGATTTGTGCTTTGGGAATTATCTCTCTGTTCTTATTCCCACTTCTCTTTTCTGACTTGGGCGAGAAAGACTACATGTAATGTAAATGAAAACAGATTTTTAAATATTTTCTGATTAAATTCTACCATGAGTATGGGTAAAAAGGTTAATAAATGTCCTTAGAGCCAGGGAGATAGCTCAGTGATATAAATGCCTACAGGGAAATTGCAAGGTCCTGAGTTGGATCTCAGTTAAAAAAAAAAAAAAAAAAAGTCCTCCCCCAAAGCAAATATAAAACGGGATAAGACTATCAGAAACAACCATTTTAGCAGCTGGAAATTGATCAAAGGATAAATTTTAAAAATTACTGAATTTTGGTTAAGAATGGTGAACATCGGTGGGGCTACTGCCTGTGAGGATGCTCCTATACCCTCCCCATCTCTGCCAGGCTGGAAGTTATTTCAAGATACAGAAGGTCCTGAAAACCACCTGCTTTGTTACCACTTTAGAAATGATATTTGGAAGAAAGGTGTAATTGACTTGCAATGCTGGCTATTAAAGTCACCTTGGTTGGCACAACCAAAGTGGGAGGAGATAGTAGCTTCAACAACCTACGACTATGGGCCAAGCTAGGGAGTGCAATGGACTGACAGACCATGTAGAAATATAGGGAAAGGAGAACATAGGAAAGAGGCAAATAAAAACAAGACTGAGATTCCATCTCACCCCAGAAAGAATGGCTATCAATAACAAACAAGACGAACAATACAAGAAAGGAACCCTTCTCCACTGTTGGTGGGACTGACATAACCATTATGGAAATCCATGTGGAGATTTCTCATGAAACTAGGATTGGACAAAGGGGCTGGGGAGATAGCTCCAAGGCACAAGTGCTTGCCTAGCAAGTGCAAGGTCGTGAGTTTGAACCCCAGTCCCGCAAAAAAAAAAAAAAAGAAACTAGGATTGGAGGTCCCATTTGACCCAGTTATTCCCTTCTTGGGTCTTTTTCCAGAAGACCTGAAAACATCACTCCACAACAATTTATGTACACCCACCCATAATTCTAGAAGTGCAATTTATAATAGTTAAATCTTGGAAACAACTCAAATGCTTATCAACTAAGGAATGGATAAGTATGTATATTTATACAGTGGAGTATTATTATTCAGCTATAAAACAGATAAATTTAAGGCTTTTGTTGGTAATGAGATGCAACTAGAGACCAGACTCATAAGTGAAATAAATCGAACATGCATGTGTAAACACCATATTGACTTGCTAGTGCAAGAACCTGAAGAAGCAAATAAAATCTGAAAGATACAATAGAACACTATGACAGCAGAATGAATCTGTTCAAAAGAAAGGAATTGCTGATGTGAGGAAAATAACAGGAGAGAGAGGGGGAGGGGGTAAAGAGATAAATGTATGCATGTAGATAGAATGGCTTGGATAACAGTGCTGGGGATCTGTGCTGGTCTATTGAAAGGAATAGTTAACGCTTACTTTTTCTCTTTCTTTGTCTTTCTCATTTTTTCCTCTTCTTAATTTCTTAAAATGTTTCACCTCAATTTTGCATGCATATGTATGGGAACCTAAACAGCTAAGTTAACAAATACTATTGAATTCATATTGTTTTGTTTAGTGAGATTCTGTATCAAGTCTAACTTTTATTATCATTACTATTTTGTATTCTCTTTACAAATAAAAAAAAGGGGCCGGTGAGATGACTCAGTGGTCTAAAGTACCTGCTTAGGATGGTTAGGGTAACTGTACCGTACATTTCTGTTGGTCTCTGGAGAGGAGCAATTAATGCTTTAATTTGCTTCATCTCCTTTTTTAAATTGTTTTCAATTTTTCTCCTTTTAATTTCATATAGATGTCTTTCTTTATTCATGCAATTTTATTTGCATATATCTGGTAATATGAATAACTAGTTAGAAGACAACACTATGTATTACAAAAAAAAAAGAGAAAGTAACAAAGTAACAGACAAACTCGTGAAAATCAATAATAAAAAGATGAACAGAGCTGGGAAAAAAAGATAAAGTACCTGCTTAGGCAAGCTTAGGTAACCGCAGCAACTGTGGTTTGATCCCTGGCACCACACGCTGCCCCAGCCTCACCCCCAGGGCAGGCTGAGACGGCCATAAAAAATAAATAAATAAAAAGAAAAAGAAACAAATAAGGAAATATAGCAAGAAGTTCTGGGAGAAAGACAGCTATAGCAAGCTTGATATATCTCTCTATGCTCCAGGTTGGCTGAAGGCTGCGTATATCAACAGAAGAAATCAATGTAAATCCATACATCCTTGGCACACATGTCCCCACCAGTGGAACCCATGCTTTCTCCTTCCAGAGGAGTGTTTGAGACAGTCCAAGAAGTCCTGTCTGAAAGCAAACTCCAAGAAAAACTTGAGAGTGGCCTGAATCTTCAGTGAGCTTTCCTAGCACCAATCCATCATCAGAGTGGAGACCTTATTGGCTTCTGGTGTTTGAGTACAAACTAGGTACTCTGGGTGAACATTAAAATATAGAGGTGTTAGGGTGACTGCTGGGAAACTAGGTATTAAAAATGAAAAGCAAACAAATAAATAGCAACAACAACAAGAACAACAATCTTGGGCAGGGATATCAGTGCCAGACACTGGAAAAACACGCTTCATGGACTTAATCCAAGAAAATTACTCAACAAACATGCAAACAAAACCATAGTAGTAACAGTAATTCTCGGATAGGAGTGCATTGTTTAATGTCCAATTAGGCAATATGATACAGAGTTCTAAAATACTCTGTCTGAAATGCTTAGGATTTAGTTAAAAAATCACGACAACAACTACATGAGAAAGTTTGACTTTATATGGAATAAAGTTAGTCAATAGAAATAGTCTCTGAGTAGACTAGGGAGATAGTTCAATAGAATAAGTGCTTGCTTAGCACGTGCAAGGTCTGGAGTTTGATCCCTGGTACCACCAAAAAAAAAAAAAAAAAAAAAGTCTCTGAGTTCTCCTAGATGTTGGGTTTATTGAAGACTTTAGATCAACTATTAGAAATTTGATAAAAATAGCCAAAGGAAATCACATTCAAGGGACTAAACAAAGTAGAATTAATAATTCAGTAAAAGCACAAGAAAAAGTAACTTATGTATTCTAGAGTTGAAAAATGTATCATTTGAATGAAAAATTCACTAGCAAGACTCATGGCGTACTTTAAATGACAGAAAAAAGAATTGGGAAATTTGAAACTAAATCAACAGAGATTACTCAGACAAAAACATGAGGAGAAAAAAGTTCAAAGAACAATGAATGGAGACTCTGAGATCTATGAGCGAACATCAAGTGGGCCAGTGTATATGTACCAGTTGTCTGAGACAGAGAGGAAATAATATTTAACAGTCCCCTAGTTTTGTGAAAAATATTTAAGCTTTAAATTATGTTCTGAGTTGGGTGTGGTGGCACATGCCTGTAATCCCAGAACTCGGGAGGCTGAGGCAGGAGGATCAGTGTGAGTTCGAGACCAGCCCGGGCTACAAAAGTGAGCTCAAGGCCAGCCTCAATTGCATAGTGAGACCCTGTCACAAAAAGAGCAAAAAAAAATATGTTCTGAAAAACCCACACAAGATAAACTCAAAGCCTAGTCCAGCTGCTGAAAATCAGACAATGAGAACATCAGGAAGCAAAAAGAATAAGGCCACTCCTACACGGAGAGAAACATGTTTTCGCTGATTTATCTTCAGAAATTATGAATTCCTCAGAGGAGTAAAAGGACATTTTCAAAAACTTGAAAAAAATCTAAATCCAGTGTAAGTATTCAAAACATGAGGAGATGAAAAATTTCCTAGAGAAAATTTGTTGTTGCAAGACCTGTCTTATAAGAAATACTAAAAGATGTTCTTTGGGCTGAAAAAAAAACAAAAAACAAAAAAAACAGGACAGAGATGGTCTGATATTGAATTTATAGGAAAAAATGAAGAGATACAGATTTGGTAAATGTTTAAAAATTAAATATTTTTAAATAATTTGTGGTCAAGAAAAAATAAAAATATGTGCTGGTGAGATAGCTCAGCTATCTAAAGTGCCTGCTTAAGCAAGCTTAAGCAACCACAGGGACCACGGTTCAATGCTGGGCACCACATGCTGAACCAGCCCCATCCTCAGGGCAGGCCAAGCCATAAATAAATAAATAAATAAATAAATAAATATTTTAAAAAAGGAAAAAATAAAAATAGAAATTAAGAAGTATTTTGCATCAAATGAAAACAAAAATGCAATATGTTAATGATTTATGGATGGAAATAAAACAGCACTTACAGAAAAAGTTGTAACTTTAGAAGTAATACTGTAAAAGAAGAAAAGTCTCATATCAATAACTTAAGCATCCACATTAGTATAGTAGGGAAATCAGAGTAAACTAAACCCAAAGCAATAGGTCAATAATGAGTACAGTAGAAATCAATGGGATAGAAAATAGGAGAGCATAGAGAAAAACCAATGAGACAAAAACTTGGTTCTTGGAAAATCTTAACAAAGTTGAAAAATTCTGTTTTATGTTTCTATTGCTGCTGTGACAAGTTACCACAAAGGTAGTGGTCAGGAGGCACCCTGCTGCAATTAGGTTCTGTCTGGAGGCTGAGGGGCAGAAGCTTTCCTTCTCTTGCAGCTCCAGGGGCTGCTTGCTTCCCAGGCTCGTGACTACTTCCTGAATCTTTGAAGTCAGCAACTGTCTGCCAAGTCTCTCACATTGGTTAGCTCTCTGGTTTTCCTTTATCCTCTACCTTATAGGACTCTGCGGGTTTGTTAGGATAATACTAGATGACGTCTCCATTTTAAGGTCAGCTGGTCAGCGTTATTACTTCTACTTGCAATCTGGTTCTTCTTTGCCAGATAGCATGAGATAGTCATGTTTCTAGTGATTAGAACATGGATGTAGGGGGTCAAACCGCTTGGGGCTCCCCTTGTGTTCCTCTCACAGACAGAAGCTTTCTTTCCCCCAATAAAATCTATTCTGCTCATAAAAAAAGAACACGGATGTAATTATTTTGCCTATCAAAAGCCTTTAGCTTGATGGGTCAGTAAAATAAGTGGAAAAATACAAATTGCTAAAAGTATGAATGGGAAAAGTGAAATCACTTCTAACCATTTGGAAGTTAGAAAGAATATGACAATATCACAAATAATTTTATTCATATAAATTAGATAATTTAGAGGCGAATTGGAAAATCCCTAAAGATGCAAATTATGAGAACAGACTAGAAAAGAAATAGACGATATTAATAGGTAGTGAGAAGTAAGGAAACAGAATTTATGATTAAAATCTCCCATTGAGAAATGCCTGCATTCAGATGGCTTCAGCAACTTAATTATTTAATTTGATTCAGACCTTACCCAAGTTGGCTTATGACCAGCATCACAGAAAAAAATCAAGTTCCTGATCAGAAACACTGCTTTTATATTATACAAGTACGAATTCTTTAAGGTATGTATAGTATAGTCAACATTCAAAATCAATTACACTTCAAGAAACATTATCAAGATTATCGGTAGGTTATTTTTACATTATCTTGATAATGTTTCTTGAAGTACAAAATGTGTAACAAATGATAATTAATGATTTTCCTTTTTCTTTTTTTTATATATTTTGCACAGGGTGTACAGGGTGTACAGGGTGTACAGGGTCTCACTACATATGTTGGACTCATAATGATTCTCCTGTTTTCAGCCTCCCAAATGCTGGGATAACGTAAAAATAACCTACTGATTTTGAGAAAATATTTGCATATAATATATGTATTTTATAAAGGACAACTAACCCAACTACATGCAAACTTTGACAATTCATTAATGAGAAAACTATTCAATGAAAAAAAAGGACAGTAGACTTAAATAGATAATTTATTAAAGAATGCATAGAAGTGGCAATGAAGTAAAATTGAGTAAAAAGTGGCTATCAAGTAAAAAGTGATCAGCGCTATTTAAAGATGCCATGGTCAATGTATAATTCAATATGTTAATAGAACAAATTAAAAATTAGTACAAACTGAAAGCTATATATGAGACCTCTATGAAATGTACAATGGCAGTGACTTACAGTGTTTCCAGGGTGTGGAGTGACTGGAACACTGCTATACTGCTGATGGGTAAATAAAATACTGTGGCTGTTTTATAAAACATTTTGGCATTTTAAGAAAGTTAAGGAACTTAACATATAACATGGAATTTCTAATCCTAGGAATCTCCCCGAGAGAAATATGAAAACATGTCTACTTAAATGATGTCTACTTACAAGAGAATATTCTTAGAAATATTACTCATTATTGCCCCTGGGAGTAATCCAAATGTCTATCTATGACCAGACGAAATCTGAAACTATCTGCATACCATACAATGCTGTTCAGCAGTTAAAATAATGACACATGTAGAGCTGAGGGTATTGCCCATTGCAAAGTACTTACGTAACATGTGCAAGGCCTTAAGTCTGATCCCTAGCTACACACACACAGACACACACAAACACACACATACACACACACACTCACACACACACACACCCCTGAATTATTAAGGACGTCTTCTTGTATGGTTTCATTTACATTCAACCCAGGTAAGACACATTTTATGGGCAGAAGGCCAGTCAGTGGTTATCTGGAGGAATGGCTGGGCATGAGACCTGGCTGCAAAAGAACTTGAAAAAAATTCAGATGATGAAAAGATTCCAAGACAATTGCAATGATGACTTTATAACTTTATATAGTTAGCCAGTATTATTGAATTGCACATGTACAGTGGGTGCTTGATATGTGAATTATATCTCAATAAAAGCTGTTCTTAAAAAGTTGATTCATGTCAAGGAGAAAACAAGTATAGATCAAACGAGATAGAGACAGAGTCTATGTTTTGGGAGAGCCTTTATCCCAGGGAGAGCAAATGTATCATAGTTTTTCCTAATGTGTGGTTAAAAACCTAGAAAGTCAAAAGCATTTAGAAACACAAGTATTCCTATTATTGAGGTATGAAGTAAATGTCCTTTGCTGACTTTATTCCATTCATTTCTTGGGAAGTATTCATTGTATATCTTAGGTGGCAGGGACTATTCTGATTACATAAGTGTGAATAAAACAAGCATAGTTTTTGCTTTCCTGGAGCTTTTGGTTCAGTGGTTCTTCTTAGGTATAGTTTATATGTATTTCTATAATACAATGAGATAATTTGTGATTAATTTAGATTATATTTTACTTAATATAGCATCATAGGCATTTAATCATATCATTAAAAGCTCTTTATAACCCCCTTATCATTATTTGCTACAAACTCTTATCACAACATGTTTCTGTCTTAAGCATTTTAAATGAGATTTTTAATTTACTGCCATTACACTTAAGGCCACAAACACTTTCTTTGTAAATGAATCCCTATTTCCTCTTTATTCTAACTAGAATCTTAGAAGATGTAATTGTTTGATTGAAGTGGTAGTGGTTATAAAAGTTTAAAATGCCCCCATCAATATAGAAGACTCTTTTCCCCCACATTCTTTCCAGCATTTGTGATTATTTGGTGATGGTCTTTCTTTCTAGGGTAAGATGGTATCTCAGTGCAGTTTTAGTTATCATTTCTGTAATGGACAGCGATGTCAAACACTTTAAACATGTATTTATTGAGCATTTGTACTTCTTCTGAGAAGTGTCTCTTCATAATGGTTGCCCAGTGTTTGATTGGATCTTTTAGTTTGGTGTGTCTAATATAACCACTATAGAAATCAGTGGGGAGATTCTCCAAGAAACTTAAAATAGAAATTCCATTTGATCCAGCTATGGAAAACCCATTTGATTCAGCTCTACCCCTTCTAGTTGTCATCCCAAAGAAGTTAACATCATCATATTACAGAGCAACACATACTCGTGATCATAGCAGCACAATTTATAACAGCTAGCTCTTGGCAACAGTGTGTATGTCCATCAACAGATGAATACAAAAATAAAATGTGGTATTTATACACAATAGAGCACTCTGCCATAAAGAAAGATCATCCTGAGGGACTTTCAGGCAAATAGATGCAATTTGAGATGTTAAATGATATAAATCAGGCATAGCTTACATATCACATTTTTCTTACATAAGAAATTAATACATACACATATACACATATGCACATACATCTTTGCATATATGCATATGTGTACATATACATATGTAATATAATAAACACATATATATGTGTATATATGTACATATATGTATACATGTTAGATAAATACAAAGTAGGGGGAAGTGCAAATATTTCTATTATGTATTGCATTTATCTGAAATATTTTAATACATATACTAATGTGTTTAATTTATGCTACTCATTTTTTTAGTTCTCTGAAAAGTTGGTGCTTTTATGTTTCTTCTTTGCAAGCAAGAGTACATTTTATTTATGAATTATAGTCTGAGTAACATTTTGACCATTCTTTTAAATTATGATACACAGGGTTGTTATGATACACAGCTGTTGTTATTCTATGATCATTTTGTTAAGAAATAATTTTTATATTTTCATAGGAGAGTGCTTTAATATTTTTATTAGTATTTACTTGTATTACATTAAAATAAAAAAAATTCCTTAAAAACAAAGTCCTAAATATTAAGGTCTTGTCCCCTATTGCCAAATTGTTTTCTGGAAAGGTCACAGTATCAGTCTGTGAACTCACCATCAGAGTGGAGGGCTTGTTATTTGCAAGAGGGAAGGCTTGGCTGTAGAGGGAGTCAAAGCCTGGAATGGTGAGGCAAACCCTCAGCAGTAGGGAGCCAGCCCTTACTCTGGGCATTCAGTGGATTTTCGGATGAAATCTGGGAGCACAGTTTCCTCAACAGAAACAGAAATAATTCCTGGCTGAGCCCTGGCCTCTTGTGGGTGATCGAATTACGGATAGGCTATTCTCAGGCTTCACCATTGGAGAAGGTGAACTAGTCCCAGGCAGTCAGAAGAATGCCATGGACAGAACTGCTCATGTTCAGTATAAGAAAAGTGAAAAGAAGCGACAGAGTAGCTAGGCAAGCTTACCTCAGGAATATCAATTAGTTCAAATGTCAGGCATGCATATAGAAAAGCCAGGCAAAGAAACCAATCTAAAAGAAATATAAATAGGGCAACAGAAATAGCTTCCCCAGAATTTTTCTTTAAAGAATAAATTAGTAGGAATATAAATGTAATAAAACAAGAACTGAAAGATGAGATGATAAAACAACAGAATGGGCTGTAAAAGGAGATTGCAGACCCAAGGAAATGAACTAAATTAAAGTAAAATAGAGTAGCAAGGAATAGAATAGACACAGCTAAAAACTGAATTAGTAGCATAAAAGGCAAGCTAGAGATAATCACACTGAATACTGAGAAAAAAAGAATTAAATAATTAGAAGGAAAAGGAGAGAAAAAAAATGATTTAGAATAAGATAATTGGTGTCCCTGTAGTAGAGAATACAACAAAAGACAGGAGAAGAATTCAGAGAAGATTCAAATCTGCAGCTGGAAAGGGTGCCTCACGTGGTATAAAAACACAAATGCATAATGAGGATTTTTCTAAGTTAAATTATTCAACTTAAAGAGTAAAGAAAGAATTCCTAAGGCATCCAGGCACAAAATAGCTTCTGATACTAGGAAAGATTATAGCACTTGCAAAAACTTTATGGTAATTTTCCAAGTTTAAAGATACTAGAGCAGTGTTTATAAAGTTGTGAGGATTAGAGAGAACTATGTAAATGGCATTCAACCAAGTACGTGTCTGTGTAGGAAAGCAGTAAGCAATTACTCTTACGTATGAAATAATGGTAGGAGCAGCGGGCCCAAGACTCCTGCTTATGTAAAATCAAATCCATTGGACAATGAGCCTAGATTTAGCTGTATATATTATGAGATTGGTGGTGACCAGTGAATTCATTTGAACAAAGGGCTTGCTCTTAAGGTATGTTAGTTTCATGCTACCACTGTGAAATTCTGGAGGCACCTGACTTAAAGATCAATGGGTGATGTAGCTCACAGTGTTGGAGGCTCAGGACCAAGCCTGGCCAGTCCTGGTGGTTTTTGTCTCTAGTGAACATGCCAGGTGGGAAGGAGGAGCATGTGCTGTCCTAAGACCTTGCCTGTTAGAGACCCAAGCATTTCCCAAGTGCCCCTCCCAGGTTCCAAGCCTTTCTTTCTTTCTTTCTTTCTTTCTTTCTTTCTTTCTTTCTTTCTTTCTTTCTTTCTTTCTTTCTTTCTTTCTTTGTCTTTTTGAGACAGGGTCTCGCTATGCAGTTCAGGTTGGCCTTGAGCTCACTTTTGTAGCACAGGCTGGCCTTGAACTCGCACCAATCCTCCTGCCTCAGCCTCCCGAGTGCTGGGATTACAGGTGTGCGCCACCATGCCCAGCTCCAAGCCTTTATATAGGGACTTCCTGGGCAGTTGAATGACATTCAAACCTAAGTACAAGGCAAACTGTGGCTACAATTAGCAGTTTTGTAAGCCCCAGCTAAAACAAGCCAGCTGAACCAAAGGCATTGGCAGGTGAGGAAGGGAAGGTAGAAGAGGAACCAGACACAGGTGAGGGAAGCCCTTCTGGATTTCTAGTCTCCGTCATGGTAACAGGTGACTGCAGCTGTCTGAGTGACCCCCGGAGAGCAGCAGAACTACCTAGCTCACAGATCACAGAATTGTGATAAAATTAGTCATTGTTTGAAGCCACTCATCTCTGGGTTGCTGTATTAGCTATAGTTAATTTATATAATGCTCCTTGCCATAGCCATTTTTACATAATTTTTTTTTAAATGGATCATACTGCATTTACAATTTCATAATAGGCTTTTTCAAAAACACTATTAGCAGTTTTCTGTGTTATCAAAAGTTTTTCTTGGGTTTTATTATCATTTCATTTTTGTAGTTTTGACCATTTTCTATTACTGCACTTTTAGATGGTTTCTAATATTTAGCTATTATAAACATTATCATAAATGTTCTTGTAAATATTTGCAGAAACAACCAGCCTCAGTACCTCCTGAATTTCAGATATATGAAACTATGCAAAATAATAAAGGTTTATTATTTTAAGCCACAAACTAATGGAATAATTTTTCTATGCAGCAATAAGTAGCTAACATTGGTCCCTTTGGGACTTTTGTTTTCTTGTTTTATGTTTAAGTAAGAAAATCTTATGCACATGTGTACGTCCTAGTTCCCCACAATGAATGTAAATATTATGCACTACAAACATATGCTAGTAAAAATGTAAAATAAAATGAAATAAATAAAATTTTATATAAAAATAATGAAAATCTACCACAGATTTGGTTCCCTGTAACTCGTAAGACTGACCTACTCTGCTTTTCTCTTTATCACCTCATCAGCATTTATGGGAGGAATTGGGACAGTTTTACACCACACATAGGCTCTTTTGCCTTATCCTTTCAAAATCATGTCTTCACTCACCTTGATCCTGGCGGCTCATCAATATACATTGAAGTCCAAGCTCAGTTTTTTTCCATGTAGACACCAGGCTCACACTTAGAAGCATTTACCTCCTGCCATCTCTTTTTGTTTGTTTCTCAGGGCATCCAAAGTGTGGGTCATCATCTGGTGCAACCTTGTCTTATTTACCTAGACTATGAGGTGGGCTGAAATGTCAGGGGCTATGGACTCTGTCGCCATATTAGTTATTTATTGCAGTGTAATAGCATATCCCCAAACCTAGTGTCTTAAGATGACAAATAGCTGTCGCCTTAATATTTTTGTGAGTCAAGAGTCTTGGAATGTATAACCTGGTGGTTCTAGCTCAGTTTTTTATGAGGTCAAAATCAAGATATTGCCTGGGACTTCAGTATTCAGAAAACTTCCTTGGGGTTGGTTAAATATGGCCCTCTCATCATAGCTGATGGTTGGAAGCCTCAGGGTATTTCTGGATGTTGGAAGGTGTTTTCTGTTCTTCATTACACAGATCTCACCGTAGAGCTGCTAGAGCATCTTCATACAATGCCAGTTGATCTTCCTAGAACAAGTGATACAGGAGAGAAGGCAAGGTGGAAATCACAAAGCCTTTGATCACCTACCTCCGGAAGGCATATGCTGAGGTGGGCATGGTGGTGTAAGCTATAGTCCCAGTACATGGGGAGGTTGAGCTACTTTCTATCAGGAAGATCACGAATTTGAGCCCCATGTGAGCAACTTAGCTATTTAATGAAATGTTATCTCAAAAAATAATAAAAAAGCCTGAAGTTCTAGCTCATTGTGAAGGCTCATTATTGAATCCCTAACAACACACACACACACACACACACACACACACACACACACATGCAAATATCACATGCCACCACTTTTCTCACTTTCTATCAGCCAAACAGATCAACACTAAAATATGGGTCACATGAAGCTGTGATTACTGAGACTGAGTAAGGGTCAATGGATGTTGTCTCCAAGACAGTTTTAGAATTGAGGCAATGGCCACAGGAAGTTTCCTGGAGGGATTCAGGTTTGTTGTGACAGGAGAAAGCGTTTAGAGCTCAGTCACTTAATGAGATTGGCTAAAATGACAAGGGGAAGACACAACCGAGATTGTTATATAGCTAAAATATAAGCATTTTTTTTGTGCGTGTAGTTATCCTGAACTGTTTACAGTATGCATGTGCATTTCTTGTGCAAACATACAAATAGAAAAAGAGCTTAGGAGTAGTCTTTCAGCTTAGTTGCCACTTTCTCTACCTATCTCAGAAATAGGGTTTTCTTATATTGTTCTCTGTGATGGAAGCACTAGTTTTGTTTGAGATCTCACACATACAGACCATGAGACAAAAACTTTTAGTGAAGCTCCTATAGGAGGTGATACCATGAGGTGCTGGTAGGAGATTGGAGATATGTATTGTTCAGGGAAAGGGCAGTAAAGACTGGCAATGAAGCCAGCTATTTTTATAGGTGATTGATGTAACTCCTGCAGGGAATGCTGGGAACTAGTGTAGCAACCCTTCTGAGTTTTTCTACCTATGGGATAGGTTCCTGGAATATTTATCCACCAATTTAGCCAATCATTAGTTGAAGGCTGTTTCCAGGAGCTGTTAATTCTTTGGCACTTCTTGCTCGCTACTTGAGCAGGGAGAGCTTATGTGGCAGCTAGAGATATCATTTGGGCCTGCAGTTGCAGGTGTTGGCAGCTGGAAGTTGTTGGTTGGGCCTGCAGAGATGTGTAGCGTGCCAAATAGACCAGGGATGGCATGTACAGCATTTTTTGTAAGCCCCATTAGTATTCAAACCAGGCATTCCCCTCTCATGAGAAGTTCTGCATGGCCTTTCATGTCCCTTGCTCGGGGGTTGGGTGACCCTCAGCTTTGCCCTCATCCTCCTGAACCTTCACTGTGTCATAACTGTATCTCTCCCTCTACACACTGAGCTCATGGAACACATGTGCCAGGTCTTCCATCTAGGTATCTCTAGGGTTCTTAGACAAAGACCTAGCCTATGCTGGATGCTCAATAAATCTTGAGTGAACGAACGAATAAATAAACCATTAGTTTTATCCTTTCGAATACCATTGGTAATGTTCTGTGTGTTTCTATGGCTAAAAGCTTTATCATAAATTATTAGCATTTCCCCCTTGCAGGTTTATTTTATGGGAATAATTTTCTGTGGAGGGGTCTTCCAGGTGCGGGAAAATCACTCACATGTTTATAGTGGAGTTGCTGGCATACTGCAAGCTGATTCACTGCTGAGTATTCCCTGGGCTCCAGGAGGAAAGCTGGGAAGGCAAGTGAGAGACTCATGCAGCATCTTTCTGCCCAGAAAACCCTCAGGAGGGGCAAAGGCTGAGTGAGGAGGGATTGCTCGGCCTGTGCATAGCCGAGAGCTACCCCAAAGATCCTGTCTAGCTCCATTTTGGATAGTCACGATTACTGTCATCACCACTTAGCACTCCAGGAAGGATGCATTGTCTGAGGAGAGGGCAGTAGCAATGATCCAGCGGTTATTATGGATAATAATTGTGTTTGCTGTCTGTGCAGCCTGGGCTTATTCTGGAGTTTTCTCACCACTGCTATAATTTTAAATATTTTAATTAATGACACTTGGCTGTGTTCGTGCCTCGAGGCTCCTTAAGCAAAACGAGCAATTAAAAAAAAAAAAAAAACACAGGAGAAGCAAATGAATGAAAATAAAAGAAGGGGTATTAAAAAAAATCATTCTGCTTCTGTGATGTTTCAGGTTTGAAAAATGTATCCAACTGCCCGCTGCAGGCAAGAGAAAATTCTCACTGCTTCAGCCTGTTATCTTTGGCTCCCACAGTCATCCATCTCTTGCGGCTGCTGAGCAACATGAATGGACCTACAGTGGCACCAAAAATGACAGGAGGGGAGGAAAAGGGCACGGCAGAGGCGCAAAGGTCCAGTGGACTTGCAGCTTCCCGCTTTTAAGTGAATCATTCTTGTCAGCAATTAGTTCCATACTTTCCCACATTTGTGGATAGAAGTAAGAAGATTCTTGAGAACTGGTGTCTACCTGTGATTGCTTTCATTGTAATGACTGGAAGTGGTGCTGGCAAAGTAACTGGAAGCCTCAGATTGTTCTGTGAGACAGAACAGCAAATACATGGGAAAGGGGCTAGTAGAAGAAGGATACAGTGATTGTACATAGTTTGTCCCCACCCAAATAATGTTGAACCCTGATCACCAAAGGACCAGTGTTAGGAGTTGGTTCAGGGTCATGCAGGAGTGCTCCTTATGAAGGAACTGATATTTTATTATGGAATACATGGCTTCCACAACCTTACCTGGGTGTTTTAAAATATTTGAGTTAGTAGCCAATATTTGCAAATAGAGATATCAACTGTAGACACTTAGCTTTCAGTCTCCTTAAAAGTTCAGGAGACCTGCTGGCTTGAGTCCATGTGATAACTTGAGGCTGGAACCAACTGGTGGGCATTACTGTGACGTGCCAGAACTGGCTCCTGTAAGCTTCGGAGGGATTTGTGTGTGTGCCTTCTCAATTTTGTCTTTAGCAACTGACCTTGATAGCTTGAAATCACTGAGATCAGTCATGATGGGCACATTTATGTGATGAAAAGAGACAAATGCTGTGTGTTCCTCTTTCCTCTTGGGGCACTAGCTGTTGAACACTTGCCCACACATCTCCGGGCCTCATCTTTGGGTGAGAGTGTCAGGTGTGTATTCTCCACACCTGTAGCTCCTCTTCCTCCCTGCAGGAGACCACCTTTCTCTGTTGTCCCTGAATTAAGATTCTGGATTTAAGATCTTTTTGTTTCTGGGGTCTCTGTCAAGATAATCTACTAACTCAGGATAAGGTCACTAAGTCAAGAGTCTGATGGGAGAAAGAGAGATATACTTTGTTCTTGGAGATAAACTTGGCTTGCTCTGAGGGGATGAATGATTTCTGTGAGCTGGCGAAGAGTTCATTCTGGGAGGTGGAAGATATGACTATTTTCTGTAGCAGAAGTCCAGCCTCTGCCTATACACAGTGTCTTAGTGGTTTGCCCTTGGGGGTGAGCGCGGGACAATGAAACCTGGGATCCTCAGAAAAATATCCCTTCCTGCAACAGTTTGGCAAACATGTAGCGAAGTGCATGCTTCTACATAGGACTCTCATTCTCTGAGTCTGGAAGCAGGGGAAAGACACCCACTGGCGGGCTTCACTTTGCGAATCGTCCCCCAAAGACACTTACATTGAGGGCTGGTACCCAGTGCAACAGTGTTCAGAGATGGGGCCTAAAGAGGAGAATAGACCAAAGCCTACTTAGTAGGCTATGAGGAGATGTGATCTAGTTGAAGCAAGCATTAGGGCATGACCTTGGGTCTGTATCTGGTCCCTAGCTCCTTCCTCTTTAGCTCTTACTTTCTTTGCTTCCTGGCTGTTCTGAGTTGAGCATTACTTCCTCTTTTCTACCATTCTGCCATGGTATATTTTGCCTTGGGCCAGATGATCATGGCAATGGCCAGTGTGGAGATGAACTAACTCACATGAATGAACTCACCACAATATACTATTTCTTGGATGGGTACAGACATGGCTTACCTATTGCCCTAGATTGATTTATTGTTATTTTATTAGTCATTGGAACTTGAGTTGAAACAAGAGGCACAACACTGAAGTTTGATGATCTGAGTGACTTTGAAAAGGTTTCCATCCAAAGGAAGTTCAGTGTAGTGGAAAACATGTAGAAATAAACTTACAGGTCCTACATCATGCAGCAGATTAGAGTTTAAGTCTGCAATATTTGCACTGGGGAAGCAGAAGCCTGTACAACTAATTTCTACACAAATTGGATCAGGAGATTTTGTGGCAAATCCAGGGAAGTGAGCAAGAGTTCTCTGGATGAAAATGGTAGGAAGGGAGGGGGGATAGCTTGGCAGAATAAGCACTTGTCTGACAAGTGCAGGGTCCTGAGTTCAATCTCCTGTACTGAAATTAAAAAAAAAAAAAAAATAAAAGCAGGAAGGTGCAAAGTCAGAATCTTGTGTAGAAATCTCTTGTTGGGGGGGTTTGATGTCTCCTCAACTTATAACAGGATGTGTCCTTTAACAGCTCTGTATGCAGTTGCATAACTGTTCTGTGTTACACCCAAGACAGAACACTGTAAACATTCGGCAGGCTCATTCAAATGAACACTTGATAACCATGTCTTTCCTGTTATGTGGTAGGATAACATTAGAAGCACCAATATGTCTCTTGCTTGAGGACCTTTAGCCTAGTTTAGCAGGTGGCTCTGGAGTATCTTTGCCTCAGAGAAGGGAAATAACAGCAGAGGCAGTGGCCAAAGTTTAGTTGTGAAAATCTGAGTGCCCTTGGGGAATGGTGATGTAATAGGGACATGCAGACAGGCTTTCTTTCTTTTTTTTTTTTTTTGTCTTTCTGAGACAGGGTCTCATTATGCAGTTGAGGCTGGCCTTGAGCTCACTTTTGTAGCCCAGGCTGGTCTCGAACTCGCACCGATCCTCCTGCCTCAGCCTCCCAAGTGCTGGGATTACAGTCGTGCGCCACCACGCCCGGCTAGACAGGCTTTCTGTATCCCAGATTGAGAAGTGGGGTTTTCCTCAGATTAGGAGAAGGGAGAGCTAGAGAGCAAAAATAATGAATGGGAATAAGGATAGCAATGGCATAAGACATTTTGATCACTGTTCCTCAGTGGGTCTTGAGTGGGCAGACAGCAGGTAACTGAAGGCAGAAATCCTTAGCCCTATTAAAACTGATGAATTCTTTATGTGGTAAATATTTTGTGAAGTTCTCTTTACTATCTTGCAGTGAAATGAAATTCATGGGTAATATAACTCTCATAACTGTAACAACCAATTAACATGTCTACAAAATATGACATAGTAAACCAGACCAGTCCTGATTGGGGATTCACTGGATTTCTTTCCTGGAAATCAGGGCAGTGCAGACTCCAGACCAGGAGGAGCATGGGAAGGGTGAGAAACCCAGCAGAGCATGTGCCTTTCAAAGTCCACAGGGACTATATATAGAATGCAGAAGGGTAAGTCCTGTGTGTGTGTGTGTGTGTGTGTGTGTGTGTGTGTGTGTCTGTGTCTGTGTGTGCATGCACATATGGGCACACACCACACTGAGTTCTGAGGCATCACTGGGAAGTGAATATGGTAGCAGTCGAGAGTTTGAAAATAGAGGACAGAGCCCAAGGAGGCTTCTGTTTGGATTAAGGGATGACCCAGAAATGACCTACATGTCCTCATTTCCAAAGTCAGAGCAATGAACACCTCAGTGGTTACCAGTGTAGGCGCCCCAGCCCCACCGTGCCCAAAGCCCATTTAGAGAAATAAAGCCATACCACCTTCACACCTGGACTTTGTGGACCAACATTTTTATCACTACAGTTATCTTTGGAAGAATCCTTCTCTTGAAGGAGTCCAGCCTCCTGCTAACTTTCCTTCAGAGGAGGCGTGACCACTATTTATAAACTGTTGTCTGAATTGCTGGTGCTTTAAATGCATCTATTATTATTTTTTTGCACAAATAAAGACTCTGATGCATTCTAAAGAGCGTGTGTGGTTCTGTGAAATAGCGAAGCAGAGATCTTAGGTGTAGATATGTGGAGAGAAAAAGTATCTGAAGTGTCTTTCCTTTGGGGGGACGACAATTATGAAATAGTTTTCTTAGGAGAGTGAGGGCTATTACCTGGTTTATAACTTGCCTTAATTTTTAGGCTATGCATTTAAGTTTCTTTGGAACTCAGTTTTTCCATCTCTACAGCGGGTGCAAAGATCAGATGTGGCAACATTTAGAGAGTGCTTTGCCATCTGCAGTGCAATGGCTGCTAATTATTGTAACAAAAATCACATTAGGAGCAGCTAAGTTTTGTCATTCACTGGCCAGATGGGGGTAAATAGATTTCCTCTGGCTCTGTGGCTTCTGCCTCACCTAATTACCTCTTCAGGGTTCTTTGATTGCTACTTGAAACTGTAAAAGTTTCTTTGAAACTAATTTAATCACTATGTGAGTAACTGAGTGATATATTTCATTATACAGATGAGTGAAATCTAAACTACTAATTGCATGTAGACTGTATTTGTGGAAGTTTGATTTTAATTATTGTCATGTGTTCTTAGTTTTCTAGATTAGCATGTTTTTTTTTGTAAAGGATTATTGAGAACTATCCATCCATCCAACCAAGAAAATATGCATGTTGAGGTGTTTAATTTATGTAAGTGCTTGGCAGAGTTTCTGGGGAAGCTCAATTGTAAATCAAGCTTCAGGTCTAGGCACTCTTTTTGCCTTTTTTTTTCTGGTACTGGGGATTGAACCCTGGGCCTTGGCACTGAGTGGCATCAACATCATTTTTAATCCTTTTTATTTTGAGAAAAAGATCTTGTTACTTCACTAAATTTCTCAGGCTGGGCTTGAACTTGTGACCCTTCTGCCTCAGTCTAGAATTATAGGTCTATATCACAATGTCAGCCAGATGTTCTTTTGGAAGCCAACTATTAATCTTCTGGACTCTTGACTTTTTTTTCTCATTTTTGATGCTACTTCTTATATTTTCACCAAATATTGCACATTTTGTTTAAATCCATTGTTTTACTGATATTTCCTGGCTGACCTGTTTGACAGGCTAAAAAACAAAAACAAAAACAAACTATTTGTCTTTTGTTATTTGAACTAAAGAGGAATAGATGATGGTACGGTGATACTTTAGAAGCAAGCTAAGTAAATACATCAAGGCATTTCCCATCTTTTCTATTTATAAAATTTAACAAGATAAAATTAAGACTGTAAGAAAATCCATAAATATTAGAATATCTACTCTTGGGGTGGAGTGAAGGGAGGACATTCTAAAATAAGTCAGAAAATACATAACTTAACAAGAAAACTGGCATGTATAATGAAATAAATATTTAAAGCTTTATATGTCAAATGATAGCATAAGCAAAATCTAATGGCAAACAAAAGATTAGGAGAAAATACTCCTGATCCCTATATGATAGAGAAAAGGTCAATATCTCAAGAGCTCTATAAAGTGATTATAAAAAGCCATACAACTAGGACTGGGGAGTTAGCTCGGCAGTCTAGGTGCCTGCCTTGCAAGCATGAGGACCCAGGTGCAATCCCTGCTAACACACGCTGATCTGGTGTGCTGTGCCTGCCACTGAAACTGGGTACGGTGTTGCCCACCTGTAATCCCAGTGCTGGGGAGGCTGTGACAGGAGGACCAGTATGAGTCCTAGCTGTGTAGTGAGACCCTGTGCCAAATAGATAGATAGATAGATAGATAGATAGATAAATAAATGTCATACAGTCATAAGAAAGAAATGACAAGGCAAGTCACACCCGAGAGAGCAAAAATGGCAAGTAAACATATGAAAAGATGTACAACCTTATTGGAAAACAGGAAACTGCAATTTGAAAAAGATCAAATGCCATATTTACTCAGTGGACGGGTAAAAGATAAAATGATTGAGGGTTGACAAAGCTTGACATAGTTCGAGGAAATGAACTTTCATTTATCCTTTGTAAGAATGTGAATAGCGGTCATATTTGGGGAAGTAATGTATTGATATTTTTAAAAACAAAAATGCACATCTTCTTTCATCCAGTAACTCTACTACTTCAGAGAAATAAAGGTACTAATACATAAGGGGAAATATGCAAAGGTAGCTGTTGCGGCAGTGATTGCAAAAATATAAAGATGAGAATTTGGGGATTATAAATGTTCTTCTCTTCAGGGATAATTGAATAACTCACCATGCATTTTTAATAATATAAAGCCACTGAATAGTATAAAGCCACTGAAAATCAAGGCTGATTTATATTTATTGACTTGAAAGGATCCACATTAAAGGGAAAAAGTATATGTATTTTTCTGAGGTTTAGAAAATTTATGGAGCTGTGTGTGGTGGTGCATGCTTGTAATCCCAGCTCTTGGAAGGCTGAGGCAGGAGGACTGCCCTGAGTTTGAGGCCAGCCTGTGCTACATAGTGAGCTCAAGGTCAGCCTGAACTACATAGTGACACTTCGTTAAAAAGAATAGAAAAAAAATGTTATGGAAACAGATACCTTAAGCTACTGACATTAATTTTTTTTAAGGAGGTGGAGTGAGTTTGAGTAAGAGGAGGCTATCGATAGTTTTTCAATATATTTCTATTTTGTTTGAATTGTTACAAACGATAGCTTATAATTAATAGTCCCATTAAGGTAGACAAATGGTAGGAAAAACAGAAGGCAAGGGAGGCAGGAAGAACAAAAGAAAGAAAGGCAGTGCATTAAAATTTTAGACTTCAGACTAAATGAGCACACAAAAAAAGGGTTCCTCATCTGAGGAAAGAGTGACCATAAGTCAAAAGCATTTGGAGGTAACAGAGGTAGCATTGTAGAGCACTGGGTCTTTAACCTGATACTTTTGTTCTTTTTTTTAGGGGGGAGGTTTGATACTATTATTTTTATGAAGTATAGAAATAGATAATTTTGGGTTTACATTCTGTGTTATAGTAATGAAGCTCTTTTTAGAGTCTTTTCCATGCAACATTTTCAGACTCTCTTTAAGATCTTAATATTTTTGCTTATTGAATGATTAGTTGAGATCTGGGTGATTTAAAAAGAAGAGAAAAGAATAAAAAGTAAGTAAGATCAGGAAAAAATATTGTGACTCTCAGTAGTTTGAAGGTTGCTATAGTTCATCTTCAAATACAGAAAGTAATGAAAGATTTATTTAACCACATTCCTCTTAAGGTCGAAGGGGTTGAGACGTTCACCCTCTCATCCACACTCTCCTTTATCACCTGGTCTTCTTATTCTCTCTTCTCCTGAGCCAAAGTTTGAGCTGCTGTGAGAAACCCTCAGTCAGTTCCTAATATTTGAAATCACTTTCAACAATACCATCCATCTCCTCCCGCTGCAAGTGGCATTATCTCCAAACCCTTGGCGAGGAGCCACCTCCTCCCTTTTTTATCATTCTGAGCTGCGTGTGGTTGGCTACAAACCCCCTGATAACGTTCTTGTTGACTCCTCAGGAGCGAAATAGCAGATAACCATTTTCCCAGTGTTGGTGATGGAATCATCCAGCACCCAGATAACCAGGAGAAGAGGCATCTACTCTCATTGTAGGCTGTGATTAAGATCTTGCTGGAACAGATACAAGTGAGATTGCATTTATAAAATAATATCCGTGCCCATATCATTTTCCTCAGCTCAGATAGCAGCTAGCATCCTTTGTTGGGGCCCTCTCTCTGAACCAATCTGCACTGGCTTCTGAACATGTATGCCACCACCTGCCCTATTGGTGAGATAAGACTAAAAGTATTAGACGGCATATTAAATTGTGCAGCATTTTTCATATTACTCATACAAATGAGATAACAGCTGCGGGATGGTCTGTTTCATTCTTGGCAGAGCTCCCAATCCCTGCGCTGCTGCAGTAAGGCCAACCTTACATCTCATCCATGTTGGTGCTTTGCTGTGGGTACCACTCGGCAGCACCAGGAGGCTGCCCTTCCCTAAGGTCTTTTTCAGACTTCTCAGTGTGAATTAGTAAGGAACAAAGCTTTTCTTCCCAACCAGATATAGGCTTAATATGAAGTTATCTAAAGGAGGTGATCTACAGTACTTTTTCCAAATTGCAGTGGCAGAGTCCCATTTTAAATGATTTTTCATTAGATCTAGACATCACCAACAATGTTATTTAATGATTTTCTTAAGATATATTTTAATTTTACCTAATAATAGTGGAGAAATCACAAGTTTGTCATGTAGCCCATTTATAGCTGACATTAAAATTACTATATGACTATAACATTATTTTCTTTTGCACCATCTCAAATCATTCTGAGTGGTACTCAGGCATTTTGCTTTGAAAAACACCCTTCATGTACTTCTTGCTAATGCATACTCTGCTTGTAGCATAGATCTTCTCTCGGCAGCTGCCTTAGATGAGTGAGCCCATGCCTGAGAAAGAGGGAGGGCAATACACAGATGTAAGAGGACTCAGCAAGGAGACCCTGGATGGGAAGAAGGAGCACCATTTCCTCCTGGCCAGACTTTGGTGAGCAAGGTGAAAACATGGACATCTTCTTGTCACCTTTCTGCATGGATCTCAGCCTAGAACATGATGGGCCCCTTGGTGAGACTCTGAGCCACAGCACACCTTCAGGAATCTCTAGCTGCACTAGGCTTTTACCACCCATTCTTAAAGCCGCTTCAGGTTTGGAGTCTGAAGCAGTCTGCTAAATGCCAAGCTTGTGTCTTAGTTACTTTTTGCTCATTGTTGGGACAAATACCCAACACTCAAAATGAAGGAAGGAAAGGTTTATTTAGCTCACAGTCTGTGGAGGGTTCAGTCCATATTCAGCTGGCCCAAGGCTGAGTGGAGCAGGGCGGAGAACATCCAGTTCATGGCGCAGCAACAGAATGGTGACAGAGACAGCCAACCAAACAGGGCAGAAGAGAGCAACAGCAACAGCTCTAGTCTGTCTCTCTGTCTCTCTTTATATTCCATTGAGGCTCTCCACCTCAGCCTCCACCTTAGGCCACACCCATAATCCCAGAAGTACTTAGACCCATAATCCTATCAGTACTAAAACCCATAATCCCAGGGATCATGGTTCAAGTCTCAAACTCTAGAGGTCCCCATACACCTGACTCATGAGGCTTTCGGGGGACAACTAAACAGAAACTGTAACAGCCTGGCAGAGTTAAACTTTCCATCAAGCCTTTCTTATCTATCCAAGAAAAGTGATTTGATTATGAAGGCATGTAAAATACACAAATAAAATACAAAAACAACACAAACAGGTGGAATGCAAAATGTAGGCTGGATGCTGGGTGTGGTGGCGCACGCCTGTAATCCCAGCACTCGGGAGGCTGAGGCAGGAGGATTGGTGCAAGTTCGAGACCAGCCTGGACTACAAAAGTGAGTTCAAGGCCAGCCTCAACTGCATAACAAGACCCTGTCCCAAAAAGACAAACAAAACAAAACAAAACAAAACAAAAAACAAAATGTAGGCTGGAAAATTCTACTTTACAAGTAACAGAGGCACCTGGTAGCTTTGAGAAGCACCTGTTCCCAGTTTCTTTAGGTGCTTAGAACTCCCAGCTTCCAAGAGTTCTAACTGTGATAGCAATAAATGTTTCTCCTCAAATACTGGTAACTACGCTGAACAAAGCCTACAAAACTCTTGTGATGGTCAAGACTGCTCAGGCCATTTCCACAGGATTTTACCATCTTTGAATCAGCCTAATTGTTTCACATGTGGTCCTAAACACCTTAGACATGTGGCCGGGACATGGAGCTGTATAAGAATTATGGGTGGTTGATAGGTGGACAGACAAGAAGAAGTTAATCTCCAACCAGCCATGATTTAGTGTGAGCCTGCAAAACATGCAGGCTGAGCTTGTGGGAACTCCATAGGGAACAGTGAATCAAGCCTCAGTGTCCAGGTGTGTGGATGGCCTGACTGATGACCAAAGATTGAACTAAGTGCTTGGAAACAGTTCATGTGTATAAGCCTGAGGCCTACAAGCAACAATCAATTATGGCTTCATCCTTTAATCCACATCCAATGTTAATAATAATACCGCAAAAATTAGTGTGGTATTTTTTTTACTCTGGTTAGATAAAGGCATCCATAATTTTTTTGTAGGTAGCCTTTCCCCTGTCATCCAGTGCCAGTCAGATAATGGTCCCTACACTGGCTTTTGCCCTCATCCCCCCACCACACACATGCAACTTGGTCTTCACAGGGCTACTGACTGCTGTATTTCCCGCAGACACCCTGCCTGGGCCTGTACATGCGGCGTTTTTCCTCCCTCACCTTGGTATGGTCCTTCAAGCGTCCATTTCTGTCCAGGTTCCTTTTCTACTGTTGTTAGTAAACAGAGAAGAATTATGTCAAGATCCTATAAGACTTTATTTTATTTTTTTAAGACTTTATATTTACTTTTCCACTTAGTAAAGTAGTGTATTGTTCTTTTCTTTCTTTCTTTCTTTCTTTTTTTTTTTTTTTTTGTACCAGGAATTGAACTCAGGATCCTGAGCTTACCAGGCAAGCATTTATTCCACTGAGCTATCTCCCTGGCCCTCTTTTTTATTTTTTAGTCTTTCTGAGACAGGATCTTGCTATGCAGTTCAGGCTGGCCTTGAGCTCACTTCATAGCCCAGGCTGGTCTAGAACTCCTGCCTCAGCCTCCAAAGAGCTGGTATTACAGACATATACCTCTACACCTGGCTATCTTTTCTGATTTCTTGAACTCAAATTACTCCAATTTTTCTGCCACATTACAAAATGCAACAGTGATAACAACAAAACAAAAAGATTAAGAACAACAAAGGGACAAATTTCTGCTCTTTAGCAGGATTGGATATTTTCCTAGTTAAAAATAGTTGGAGCATTTATATGTAATATGCCTTATTATAAAGATAAGATATCATAGAAAAGTTGTCAAACAAAGGAAAATAGTCTACAGTACTAATGATATAATTGTTGTTAGCATATTGCTATCTTTCTTGGTAGTCTTTCTAATATGCTCCCACTTTAGTATCTAGTTGTATTTTCACTGTATATAGATTTTCTCCTTGCTTTTAAGTTAACACTCAGCCCCATCATTTTTCATGGGGCTATGTGTCCTTCATAACCATTATGTTACATGGGGACATGTTTTTTTGAATCTTTATGTAACTGGCTCTTGATTGTTTTGATGTTCAGATTTCTTGCAATTAAAAATTTCACTATGTCATTACAGTACATTTTGTGCTCCTCCCCTCTTTTGTATAATTTCATTAAGATCTATTTCTAGAAGTCAGATGACCACAGGCCATTTTCAAGTTCCTGGCCCATAACTGGAAGTTAGATCCTGAAAGCGCTGAACTGTGCTTCATCCTGATCAGCCAGTTGAAACGTTCTTCTGCTGCACCCTCACGGCAGTTATCCATTGCTTGGATTACTCCTATAAAGCCACATACTCAAACCCCTCAAGGGAGGAAAGAGCCTTCCCTCCTATGTGTCTTACCACATGCCCCCATTATAAAACTAGAAAGGCATTCTCTACACCATCTATATTGCTAAAGATCCTAAGTTGTAGCAGATGTCTTAGAAGAGAAGGGACCTCAGTTCTTCACCCTCATCTAACTTTAATAAATGTTGAGGGCAGGAAACTAGTACGGAAAGGAACTATAAGCCAACTAGGGTCCCATGCGGGGATTTGAGAAGAGATGCCTATAACAGGTGGTGTCTGATTTACTATAATATATCAAAGGATAACTTACTGAACACTTACATGTTTTAGCAACTGTGAGAGGTCTGATGGAATATATTGAGGTACATATTACTCTCAAAGAGCTTATAGCCTTCTGTGGAAACAAAAGGCCTGCAAGTAACTGTTATAAAGGCAGAAAGAGTGACATAAAAGAACCAATATTGTTAGAATAAGTCAGCAGTCTAAGACCCTCACAGAAGAATCTCTATTATGCTCTAAGTTTTCAAGCTTCATTTTGGTATGATCAAAGAGAACAGCGTAGTGTTACTTGTGGCAGCTCCACTGAAATGAGCTTAATTATAGATAAAGGAAAAGGTAAGATTATACGTGCAGGGTTTCTTTTTTTTTTCTGGAGGCAGAATAGTTGTTCTGGAGGTTGACCCAGGGTCTTTTCACTAAGCTACATCCCAAGCCTTTTCAATTTTTAAAATTTTGATATAAGATCTTGCTAAGCTGCCCAAGTTGGGTTTAACAATTTTCCTGCTTCATACTGCCAGAGTCCTGGGATTACAGGCATGCACCATTATGCTCAGCTTTTGTGCAGGAATTTGAATAAAATATTTTCCTACTCATTACCACTTCCTGATCAAGTGTTCATGTTTGCTGAAGAGGGGGGGGGACATAAGACATAAACTGTTAGCCAGGTATGTGTGTCTCTTTAGTTTTTGCTGCACAATGTATTTCCTTTTTTATCTCTTCTTGAATGATTATTTAAACTTGGCATACTGTCAACAGTGGACTCATAAATGACCATGGTGCCATAAAAATTATAGAAAAGCTGAAAAATTATTGTCTAGTGATGTCACAGCCATTTCAATATTATAACTCAATACATCTTTGATGAATTTGCAGGGATGTTGGATTGAATGAACTGCACCACCAATTATATCTAGTTATTGTACATATAATTACATATAACATAATATACCAGATAATGATTAGTAAATGACCATTATTGGTTTATGTATTTACTATAGCATATTATGAATCTTTATTTTAGTGTGTACTCCTCATAAAAAGCACTGTAAAAGAATTGTCTCTGTTGTACTAATGATAGCCTCATACATCTCACATTTATTGTCCCTCTTGCTTGCATCAAGAAGACACTTTTAAAGAGGTTGGGGAGATAGCTCTGTGGCACAAGTGCCTACCTGGCAAGTGCAAGGTCATGAGTTCGAAACCTGGTCCTGCCAAAAAAAAAAAGAAAAGAACCCACCTTTACTGAGTGACTCAGACCTCCTAGGTTTGTGTCAGCGTAATGACAAAAATCACACAATGATGCTTTTCTCAAAATATATCTCATTGCCACTCAACATAAGATTGTATTACAATAGGAAGTAAATTTTGTCACTTTAGAAGATTCAGTAACATGACAGATGGCCCTTCCTCCTTCTATGGTTGTAAGAATCTCCACAATATAAGTGTTCTGGGAGGTGGACCTAACAGGAGGTGTTTATGTTATTAAGGTTTCATGTTCATGAATGCATTAATACTGACTTTGAAAAGGCTGAAGACCATGAATCTGATTTCCTTTCCCATCCACAATGGGATGCTACAGCAAGAATGCCCTCACTAGATTCCAGTCACCTGATCCTGGAATTTTCTGCCTCTAGGACCACGATCCAGGGTACTTAGTTTAGCATGATTGACCCAGTCTCTGGCATTCTGTCATAGCAGCGCAGCATAGACTATGACACCTTAGTAACTTAGTAACAAGCAGTCATTGGCCAAGGGAGCAACATGAAAGTTTGTCATTTGCCCTGAGCTTTAGTGAGAAGGGGAAAAAATCATCTGAAACACTGAATCTCCAGGCCTGAACTAGGTAGAGATGTGTTATCCATGTCTACTACCTGTCTGGCATGGGATGTCCAAGCTGAGAATTTATCATGACCTAGTCAAGAACCACTGAAATCCTATAGGCTCCAGTACAAGCAAGTATAAAACTTTTCAGCAAGAATTTTTTCAGAAATGAGGGAACATAGATTTCCATGGACCTAACATCTCTGATGAAGACAGGCTTACAATAAAAACCAGACAAACTTCATAAATCAAAGCACCACACATCAGGCCCAGAAGACTCCATAAATAGGAATTCCTATCAACTTCCAGCAGGAATGTAAAGTGGTGAAGCTACACCTGAGAGCAATGTAGCAATACCTAGTACATCTGAAAGTGGACCAACACTACAGCCAGCAAACTCCTGCATACGTATATGCTCTAGACATTCTCCCACCTGTATATAAGGATATGCTCAATGATATTCACTGCCACATTGTTGGTAAAGTAAATGATAACAGCAATAAAGTCAGAAAGGAATGGATAAGTTTGATTTATTCATATACAGAACACTCAGGTCATTAAGATGTATGAACATATCCAAACGTATAAATCTTAGAAACATGATGTTGGGTGAGAAAGCCAAGTTTCTGAAGCATAAGTGTAGCATATTATTTATGTAAATTTAAAAACACAAATCAATATTACTTATGTTATTTATGAGCATGTGTAAAGGTAATAAAAATAGAAAAACATACAAAAGTATATCAATCTAAGAAAAGTGACCTTCTTTAGTGGGGGGACAGTAGATAAAGGCTTTAATTCAAACCTGGGTCTGAAATCTAAATGGTACAACTGTAAGTGTATACCATATGGTCTCCCAACAAACCAATACATTTTACTTTTTACTATAAAAAGAAGCTATATCCATTTATCATTTTTCTACAGATCTTTTAAAATTAAACAATGTATGATAGGTTTGGTTGAAGTCCCACTTACATATTAGTCTTCCCCCATCCTTTTCCCCTAAGGTGTCTGTGTGATATGTTGCCTCTTTAAAGGCATCCTGTGAATGTGGTTTGTCCCCCACCAAAACTTGTGTGAATGCTTGAGGTTGGGTGGGTGGTGCCAGCTGGTGGGACTTTTAAGAGGGATTAATGTTTTTCTTATGAAAATGAGTTTCGTTCGATTCTCCTTGGACTGAGTTAGCTATCCAACATGTGGGTTCGAGACTGTCTTTTGCCTCTTTTGCATGTACCTACTTACTCTTCTGCTGCCATGAGTTGAAGGAACATGATTAATGCATGATGGCAGATACAGAGCAGGCTCTTGTGTGTGACGAGCAAAGGATTGCCAAATGCACATCCAGTAGCAAGCGGCAAGCGGCTGCGTTTATGGATCATCATAGGAAGTTTGTGCTCAAGGCAAGATGATGCTGACAAAAGATGGACAGAAAAACGATGCGGGAGTGTCAGGAAAGTGAAAACACTTCACACAGGTTATATCACGCAGAACCAGAAATCGCAACTCCTTGATAAATCAGGTTTTTGGAAATTAAAGAATATATACATCAGCTCAGGTGCTTCCCCTTGAATCTCTAGGTGTGATTGACGGGCATGGGTAACGGGATGCTGAATCATCCCAGGCTCTCGACGTGCATGCTTGTCCCAGAATTCACTCTGACCTTAGTTGTATTAAAGAAAAGTAGTTTATGCGCTTGTAAGTCCATAAAGAAATTTGAGTAAGCTGAAGATGACTGAGGGTTAGGCTAGAGGAACCAACCTACATGTGCTCTTGCCTAGAGCACTTGAAATCTCCTGGGTTTTTCTATTTTATTTTCTACCTCTTAGGACTATGGAAAGAGAAATGGCTATTGGGTGCTATTTAGAATTAAATAGATGGAAAAGAGTGACTTTTTCAACTTCACTGTTTGTGATACTACTATTATGAGACCCTCAGGAGATGCAGTGGCCCGATCTTGGACTTCCTGACCTTCAGAACTGTTAGCTAAGGAAACCTTTTCTTTTTAAGTTACCACTGTCAGGTATCCTGTATAGCAACAGCAGATACACCAAGGCAAAAAAACCATGATCAAATCATACAGATAATCATTCTCAGCATAATAGGAAGAAAATACTGCTGGAGGTAAAATACTCTAGTGATAGAAACTTGCATTCGGTGAGAGGGAAGAAGTGAATAAGGAAGAGAATGCTGTCAGCACCACCAATGAGATCATGGTATAAGAGATTCTGGTTGTAAGAGATTTCCCACTGGGCTAAGGGGGCTGGCCTTGTTCAGTCTTGATTGAGAGCAGCTCTTTTTTCTATTGCTTTCTCCAGCCACAAGCGAGTTGGGCAGTGGTATTTGCTCTCTAGAAGCTGGCCTTGCTGTTCTAGTTTTACAAGGTCTATGTTCGATCCTTCTCCAACTTGGTTATTTTCCTCGTTACTTCCTGCTGTAGCGTGTTCTAGGGCATTGGGGTTGATCTTAGAGACTGAGCAAATGCAGACCTTTATTTTGAGGCCTTGTACTCGAATAAATTAGCCAGTCAGCTTTCTAGAAACTTCAAGGGGATATTAATCAAAGCTGAAGGGCTTATGGAGCCATGGTCCACAAAGTTTGACTCTGTTTTTATAGTATCTATCTCTTAGCAACAAGCTCAAGCACCCCAGCCATACCTTTAGCCTTGGGCTTAACTGCTTCCACCTTGTCCTCTCAGACAATAGATGGAGGCAGTGCTAATGCACATATCACCCCAGGCCTCTTTACTATGGGAATAATTATATTCTTTGAAGAGCAAGTGAACCATAGGAGATGTTAGAAGAGGCCTGGTTCATTAAACTTACTTCTCATTTATTGTTCTTTTTAGGTCTCAGTTTTAATTACCTCTGTGCATCCAGCCTAGCTATCTCTACTTACATTATCTTCAGTTTGGGGAAGATAATATTTGATTCTCGGCCGTCTTATGTTTCTAGTCACTGTCTCTCAGTTTCCTTACCTGTCTGTTTTAGTTTGGCAAGTCCACACTCAAATATCAACTCACTCTAACATCATGATATGTGTTCTGTAAGCGGTGGATCCAGGTATAAAGTGACACCTTTAGCTTCTTAAGCTTTAGAAGGGGTGACCAGGGCTGGGGGTATAGCTCAGTATTAGAATGAATCTTGGCATGCACAAAGACACGGGTTTGGTCTCCAGTGCCACTATAAAAATGTGGGTTGCCAACTTGAGTAGGGGGAGGAAGAATCCTCACTGTATGTTAATTCACCTAAATTTAACTACTTCCATGCCACTCATTAAATCCTACTCCTACTACTGATTTACCTGCCAGCTGGGTCACATTTCATTCTAAAGAGAAGGAAAACAATTCCAACTAGTATTTGAAAAGAGTCAGAGAGGGTATAAGGTCTTGTATTTACTAATTACAAGGGATGTGGGTAGCCTCAGTTGAGGCTGGATCTGGAAGTTCCGACAGCTTATCTCAGCAGCTTGAATATTCGTCTCTCTTGGCTTATTTTTTCCTCAGTGCTAGCTTTGTTCTCAGGCAGATTCCTCAGATGGTAGAAAGATGCGAAGCTAGTTCTCAGTTTATGTTGCTCTTTTTTGCTTGCTTCTCAGCACACATAGAAAGCCTCTTTCTATTAATTCCATTGCAAGACCTAGGAAAGCTCCTATTGGCCCAGCCTGGCAATGTACCCATTCCTGAATAAACCACTAGGGCCACATGCTGGGATACTTTCAGCAGTTAGGGTCATTGACATGAATTTGAAATTCAGGACAGTGAGCATACCATTTGAGCCACAGGAGCACAATGATTAGAGGGGTAATCTTCAAGGAAATCCTAGATAGACAAAACCAAGGAGAGCTAGTCTTGCAACAGAGGTGCTTCTCCATAGTCTCTTGGTAAGGGAACTCTCATCTTAAGGAATATTTATGTGTGGGTAGTGTGAGTGATTTCAGTGCAAAAATATTTGTATTCAGAGTTAAGACACCAATTGTCACCAAGGAATAATCTGAAGTGAAAGTACCTAACCTTTAATGCAGTGATTTTCAAACTAGTATGTGTAGAATGTAGGGGAAATATATATATATATATATATATATATATATATAT
>PVJA010011326.1:0-55441 GCA_004027025.1 Myocastor coypus
TTTTGAGACAAGGTCTTGTGTGAAGTTCAGGCTGGCCTTGAGCTCACTTTTGTAGCCCAGGCCAGTCTCAAACTCACATCAATCCTCTTGCCTCAGCCTCCCAAGTGCTGGGATTACAGGTGTGCACCACCACACCTGGCACTTAGGACAGTTTTGCTGCCTTTTGAGGCCACACCAAGTCCCTGGGGGTGCTGGCTTTGGTAACCTTTCCCTGGGCCATGTGTGTCCAGGGCTCCCAGCTGGTGAACTTGTTCCCTGGCTTGCTAACGCCTGGTGCAGTGACAGTTCACGTGTGACTCCCAGGGGCTACGTTATGACTCCCATCCTCCAGTCATTCAAGCACGGAGTCGTCAGTCCCAGGCCCTGGGGTGTCCCCTGAGGGTTGGCAGGGAGAGGCCCACTGGTGTGGGCTGTGGCATCTCCACCTGGCTCCCTCTCTCACTGTGTTGGGCCAGCCGGGCCTCCTCCCCGGGGGCACTGTCATCCTGGAGTTCTGTCTGATTTGGTGACAGCTTTCGATCCTCTCTTGGAGGGGTCTCCTTTGATCCCCTGCACAGAGTGTCACAGGGCCAAGGAGGTGCTCCTGACAGGTGCACTGAGTGAGATGAGTGGGCGTGGCCAGGGTGAGACAGGAGCACAACGTGGCCCTAGCATGGACAGCCCGCACATGGGGCATGTGTGTAATCCCGGCACTCACTGGGAGGCTGGGACAGCAGGATCCAGGGTCTATGGCCACCTGGGCTACACCCGAAGCTCCTGTCAAAAACAAACAAGCCAACGCACAATGCCAGGGCGTGCACAGCACCCCTTTTCCAGAGGGACACAACCTCTGGAGTCCCACACTACAGGGCTCAACTGAACCTCGTCCCCTTGCAGGTAGGAGGCATGGCCTGAGAGGTTTCCTGCGCTTAGTGTGGTAGATGTGAGCTTGTTGCGTGGGGCATTATTTGCATGCACAATGTCACCCTCTGTGCACCACAGCCTGGGCCAGAGCCTGCTCTTTACCTGAGACGCACAGGGGTGGGCATGTGTCATTACATAGCTGACAGCAGATTCGGCACCTTCAGGACTCAACCCCCGGTCTGACCCTACCATCGCACCCCTGACTTGACAAGGCTTGGGGACAGGGACCAAGGGACCCTAAAGACACATTTCCGTGCTTGCAGGCTTTGGGGCCAGGACTCCCTTCCCTGCCTGTCCTATTCCATAGACCTTCCTTACTGCTTGCCCCTGTGACAGGCAAGGAGCTGTCCCCACAGCAGGACCTTGCCTGGGTTAGACATTAGGACCTTTCCACTTGCTGCAGGGAGCCTCAAATCTGGTGCACCCCACCTGGAAATGATGGATGATCTTCCAAGCTGGCCACAGCTTTGTGTTAGCTTTTAAGGCTTTAACAGGACTGCTCAGGTGGAATTTTTGCCCTTGGTGTTAGAGCTGAGTTGGTAATCTTCATTGCCATTCAGGTTTGCCTTTCCCAGAATCTTCACCTGTGCTATCAGCTTGGCTGGGTTGGGAGCAGGGACTGGACTGGCGGTTGCCATGCTGTTCTGCGGGTTTGCTGGCTGTTGTCCACAGCACACTGTGCCGTGGAAAAGTTGGACCCAGTTGGCGGGGCTGGGTCACCAGAGGGACATGCCCGGGGGTTCTCTCTGCTCCTGGTTATGAATCAGGCGGTGTTTCCCCCACTTCTGCCATGCAGCACCTGGCATGGACCGAATCCCTGGAACCGTGAGCCGGGGTGCACCTCCCTTCTTAAGTCGTGGGCATCAGGAGTTTTTTCCCCAACACTGAGAAGACGGACGCAGCCGTCCTAAGGTCAGCCGGCTTTGGTGTGCAATTTGAAGCTGCCACACGGGTGGGCTCACAAAAGGGTGGGGATGTCGGCCACTTTCCACAAAAAAAAGTGGAACCTAAGTGTCAGAGTTGTGTACCAAGTTCTGTGTGCTGTGCAGAGGGATCCCATGTGGTGCATTCCGCTGTGCTCACTCCTGGCTCCGCTTGGCGTGTTAATTAGAAGGCAGTAGAGAAGTGGCCCTAGATCAGGAGCTGGGCATGGGGTGCCCACCTGTGACTCCCACTCTAGGGAGGCTGAGACAGGAGGATCCCCTCAAGTTGGAAGCAAACCTGTGCTATGTACTGCATTCATTTCTAGGCTGAACTATAGAGCAGGACCCTGTCTCAAAAAAATGAGAAGGGAGAGCATCCGGGATGGAGAGGGGGAGACTGTGACCAGGGTAGGAGCCTGTGAGGAGTTCATTTTTAAGTCGCTGTCTTATGCAGCCGTGCCCATGGTCACAGTGCGAGGTTCTGACCCACGTGCAGGTGAAGGGATTAAACCGAGCCAGCTACCCGCGCCACCCTGCCTACTCAGCATGTTTGTGCTGGGGACAGGCTTCACGCATGCACATGCGGTGTGCTGCACTGGGTACAGTCACTTTCTGGTGTAGGACGTCACTAACACTGAGTGCTGCCATCTCCTGGAACCCTTGTGCCTGGGATCAGGGCACCCGCCTCCCTCCCTCCATCCTTGGACAGCTACTCCTCTCCTGGCTCCCTCCACACATCCCACGTGTTTCAGGCTCCACACACAGGTGGGGTCATGCGGTGTGTGTGTTCATGTCGGGCTTGTTTCGCTTAGCACAGTGTCCCCTCCATTCACCCGAGGATCACCCTTTTCAAGGCTGAATAGTATTCCACCCTCCATCTACAGTGCCGTTCCTCCGTCCACTTATCTGAGGGCTAGTGTTTAGGTTGGTCCCGCATCTCGGCTGTCATCCACACGACCACAGTAAACACGGGTGAGGACACATTCCTGGGACACAAGGGTTTCAGTTCCTTTGGCTATCACTGAGGAAGTGAGTTTTCTGAATCATGGGATGATGCTATTTCTAGCATCTGGAGGACTGCTCACGGCTGTCCTTCCGGTTGGCCCTCGCCCTACTCCAGCCCTGTGCCCTACACCCTCCCAACCATTACTTCTCATCTTTCTGAAGACTCCTGTTGTGGTGGCACAGAGGTGACACCGTGTGTGTTTTTTTTAGTTTGCATTCACGAGCATGCAGACTTGCTGCCAGGATCACCTTCTTGCTGTTACATTTTGGAGTCGAGGAGCTGGGGTGGGGTATGAGAGCCCTGCAGACCGGAAGCTCCAGGATGAGGCTGCCCCGGTCAGACTCAGTCTCCCCCTCCACCTTTTCCAGGATCACCTCTCTTCCTAGGCTTCAATCCCACCTTCTGCCAGAACCCAAGCATAACACAAGACAGAGCCTTTTTCTTCTCATTTTTAAGTGCAAAGCACATCTGTTTGGCTGATTGCTAAGAAGCCAGACAAACTATGCCCCCAGTGCTGTGCTCCAGGTAAGGGTAGGGTAGGGCTACCACAAAGTGACCCCAAAGTTGCAAGATTTCAAAGGGGCCATTCTGGAAAGAGAAACACACATTTGGGGGAGGGCCGTGTGAGCAAGAGAAACTCGAGTGTGCATGTTAGCCGTCTGCAGGCTCGTGGTGTTCTGAGACGTCTCTGTTGTAGTTCTTTAATCTTTCCCTCCCTCCCGCCCTCCCTCCTGCTCTGAAACTTTTGGATGAAGAGCAGAAGCGAAGGCATTTATGAAGTCAGACTCGTAATTGCCAGGAAGCAGTGGGCATGCCAGCCTAATCTCCCCTGTGCAGCTCCTAAGGGAGGATGAGCTCATGGACGCATGGATATAAACTTGGATCATTACAAGGCTGAATTAAAACATATTAAATATGGAAGTTGGAGATATACCCCGAAGGGTTACCCAACACACAGAGAGTAGGTGAACAACCTGAGAGTTTAAAACGGGGAACTGAAATCCTCCCAGGCTCGGGACCCGAGATACTGAGCACTGGTCTAGAAAATCACCTCCTAGAAAATGTGGAGCGTGGAGGCCCTCGTGCCTTGCAGACAGAAACAAGCACAGATTTCGGAGCAGTGACTTGCCTCCCCCTCTGTGATCTCCACAGCCCCTCGGCCCAAAGAGACGAGTATCACGGTTCCCGGAGCAGGAGTGCATCAAATACAAAGGTAAGGATGGACAGGAATCTTCTGGAATCTTCTCTGAGGGGTAAGTTTGGCTTTTTGGAGCTTGCTGCTTAGGAGTGACCGCAGAGCCTGTGCTATTGGTGATCACTGGGGCATTTCTTTTAACCCTTCACTTTTGGATAGCGGTGTCTTCGGCTACACAGGAAATAGTGAACCCTACCCCAGAGTTTCCTTCCTGGACGTGTGACACGCGGGAAGCCAGACTCGGAGTAGGTGTAGGAGCAGGGAAGCACTTTGGAGGCTTAAAGGCAGAAGCAAGCAGTTACCAACTGAAAGGGAGAAATAAGCTTTGTTGGTTTGTTAACAAAGAAATGTAGAAATGTGAATTAAAATCTAGGGAGTCCTAAGACAACAAAAAGTATTAAAAATGGAGAAGCCAAACAGGAAAGAGGTTCAGGTGTCGTAGCATGGACAGAGGGTTTCAGGCCACGGTCAGCTGGAAACTGTCCTCAAAAAGTGACCCCGGTGGGAAGGAGCACCCCAGCAACAGGAAGTGCCTGTGCTTGGCAGCAGAGGAATCCAAGAATCTGAAGTCAAAGAGGGGCTGAGGGGGAGGGAGAGTAACGGCCCTAGGCGTGAGGTCGACGTGCCCTGGATGTCTATTGGCTGGACTTGCTGTCAGCAACGCAGTAAGAGGGCAAAACATTGAAAGAAAGAAATTCGGGTTTTTCTGGGCTTCCTTCCTGGCCATGTTGAGCCTGAGCTACCCAGACATGTTTGTAGTTAACTGCGATTAAGGGGGCGCCCAACTGATCCAGATACTCACAGGAGACCCCCCCTCCCTCCCGAGACCCAAACGCTTGGGTGATTCCGCCGCCTCCGTTAGCCAGAGGAGCGTGTTTGTTTTATGATAAAGCTTACATTTTGGATTCAACATCGGGCAGTCAGAGACGCTAGCAAAGCCCCCAGCTGAGAAGTCTCTCTGCCTGGCTTTACCCAGGGAGGATCCCGAACTGCTCAGGTCTGGGCACAGCTCTTTCAGGAACAGATTCTGGCTTGACTTCAAAGTCAACAAACTCCTCTCAGACTGATGTTCATTCAGCACAAAGGACGGTGCTCGAATTTCAGCTGTGCACCTAGCTTTTCTTCTACAGCAGAAACAGGGGAGAGTCCCCAGGTGGGGCAGGAGGTCATCCTCGTGGCTTTGGGGTGACCCTGTGCCCAGGATCATTGCTAGGCACCACCTCATGCAGGCCGAGCTGCTTGTGCTTCGCATTCTTGTCCTTGAAGCCATTCCCCACCGAGGATCTGGGCTGCCAGGAGAGGCTTTATGCTTTTGCTCTTTTTTATTTGTGGCACAACAGAGATGCCAGCCCGCTTGCCTTTGAGCTAAAGCCAAGTGAACAGAACTCAGGACCCCACTGCACTGTTCTTTGGGTTTTAATATTTATTATAGGAAATCTTCATTATTCTTCCTATGAACCTCCTTCTGCTCCTGGGGACTAGACTCAGGGCCTTGTGCATTCCAGGCAAGGGCTACAGCCCCGAGCTTTTCGTTTTGGACACAGGGTCTTCATAGCTTGTCCAGGCCAACCCCCAGCTTGAGTTCTTCTTGCCTTGGCCCTCTGAGTAGCTGTGACAATAGGCCTGACCTCACGTGCAGCTCCCTCCACTCTTTTTTTTTTTTTGTCTTTTGGAGACAGGGTCTCGCTATGCAGTTCAGGCTGGCCTTGAGCTCACTTTGGTAGCCCAAGCTGGTCTCGAACTCACACTGATCCTCCCGCCTCAGCCTCCCAAGTGCTGGGATTACAGGCGTGCGCCACCACGCCCAGCTCCCTCCACACTTTACTGCACTGAGTAAGTTTCTTTTTCTACAGGCCTTTGCATCTCTAGTGATGATCGCATAGATGCTCACACATTCTAAGGAAGTGTCGTTTTTTTTAAAAAAATCAGTGTATGGCAGGTGTTGTGAGCCTGTCATCCCAGCACTCAGGAAGCTGAGGCAAGAAGACTGCAGGTTTGTGGTGAGCCCAGGTCACATGGTGTGTTCCACGCCAGCTGGGCCACAGGGCCTTCAAAACATGAAAAATCGCCCCTGGTCTTGTGTGTCTTTCTGGAGAAGTAAATCGGCCCTGGCTTCCTGCTCTTCGAGCCCATCCCGTCTACCTCAGGGGCTTTCTCACGGGGTGCAGGAGGCCTCGCTCAGGTGTTATAACCATCCCACGATGTCAGCATAGCTAGGCAGACCTAAGTGTGAATCCTGCCTGTGCCTGCTTAGTACCGTTGTCCCTGAAACCTAAACTCTCTGCTTGGAAGCTTGCAATGCTCATGTGCAGGCCTTAGAAGGCGAGAAGCCAGGCCAGAGCGAAGAGCAGAGAGAGGAACCCAGACCCCCCGACAGAGACCGAGCCCCAGCCAAGTGTTGCTAAAGTGGCCACATCTTGTTTGCAGCTGCCTGCAGCTGACCCCACCTCCAGGCTGGTGCCTGCACAGGAATCAGACGGCAGGAAGAAAGTGCTTGCGCAGGTGGGCCGAGCTCCTGCCTGCCCTGGGAGGACTCCCTTAGGGAAAACATGCCCCAAAACCTGCAGGAAAGGACAGTAGTTAAGATCTGTGAAAAAACAAAAGCTAAGAACAGGCGTGGTGACAATACCTCTTAACCCCAGCACTCAGTGAGTCTGAACTAGGAGTGAGTTTGAGGCCAGGCTAGGGGGAACATTATCTCAAAGGCAAGCTGAGCTATGAGGTCAGACCCTCCCTCAAAATAAAAAACAAAAGAAATAACACAAACATGAAGCACTCATGAGGTGGACGCAGCCCAGGCACAGAGCACTTACCTAGCATGTGTGGTGCTTTGAGTTAGTCCCCAAAATCTCATGGATGGATGGATGCATGGATGGATGGATGAGTGGATGCATAGATATATGGAAGTTATAGATGGATGGATAGATGGATAGATTGATGAATGGATGGAAGATGGATGGATAGATGGATAGATTGAGGAATGGATGGAATAGATAGATAGATAGATAGATAGATAGATAGATAAAATTCCCTCATTTCACTACAAATTAAGTATTGGTTTTTTCTTAGCCTTTTGTTCCTAGTCCTCAGATCCATTAGTTACTTTTTTCCCCAAAGAGAACGTAAAGAAATTCCAGCTGCACACGCTCTCTCTCATTCTTGGCCAGCCTTCCTCACTTTCGTATGCTGTAGAGCAATGTGAGAGCAGCCTGCAGCCTCACTCCAGTTGGGAACCTGAAAGCCAGATAGTTCTTTGTCTTCCTGGTCACGCTCTGTAGCCATTCCTTTAGGAGAGCATCGCAGTGGGCCTTGTCCTAGAGGAAAGAGATGGCTTCATAACTAGCAAGTCCTCAGATGGAACTGGAGTCCTCAGATGATTTAATCCCACGCTCTTTACATACCCTGGCAGGAGAGGGGCCAGAGAAAGAGTCGGGACAGGGACTGGGTCGGTTGGCCTGGTACCAAAGCAGTCCTATCACAGGACCGGATCCTGAGGTCCCCCAAAGTGAGGCAGGGACTTGGATGCACCCACCATTGGGCTCAGGTGCAGGCTCACAGATGCTATGCAGGAGAACCTTCGAGGCGATATCCTCGAGGCACAGAGGGCTATAGGAGATAAGATTCTAGATGGGCGGGATCTGTGTGTGCTGCAGCCCAATGGGGTGCGCAGGTCAGGCAGGGGTTCTCTGCATCAAACTTGGACCCATGCAAACTACCCGCCCGCCCTTGGAGCCGAGGGTCTGTGGCCTCTTTAGGGAAGGCACATGTCAAGGCTCGGTGCAACTGTAAACTTCCTCCTGGCTCCTTTTACTTGTCTTTATTTCTTTCTAACCTCTTTGAGACCCAGTGGTTTGTTTCCCAACCTCCACTGTGAGTTGTTTTTTAACTTTACTATTAAACCTTTTCCTTGTGGAATACCATATACAGCAAAGTACGCAGATGTTCCGTAGAGACCTGCTGGGTTTTGACCGTGTGCATGAGTGCGCGCGAGTACGGCGCTGGAGAGGGAGCAGCCCCTGCCCCAGCTTTCTCCTTTGCCACATGTGTGTTTCAGTCAGGTTCAGACCTTGGTGTGCCGGGTGTCGCCAGCCCGATCAGTTCTTGCTCCCTGTCCACGCGCCTGATCTGAACTTCGTAAACTGTGTCCGTGGTTTTTGACATCTGGCGACTCTGCTCAGAACTCAGCGTAGGAGATCGGCTGGCACTGCTTCCCTTGTGGGCCACTCAGTCTGCGGCGGTGTCTATCTCCCCTCCCCGCAGAACTGTGGAGACGCCTACGGCGCCGGCCAGCCTTCCTCGCTAGCAATTATTTGGGTTATTTTCATACCAGTGTTCAAAGGGAAATAAAGGGGCCAGGGAGATAGCTCCGTGGTATAAGTGTCTGCCTGGCAAGTGCAAGGTCATGTGTTCGAACCCTGGTCCCGCAAAAAAAAAAAAAAAGGGAAATAAAAATCCACTATTGCTCCAACCCAAGGAAAAAAACTACAGAAGAAGGAGGGAGGGACAGGAAATGTACAGGCCTGCCCGTGGCAGACCTTCCCACAAGCCTGCCACCACCACGCCCAGGCTCCCGAGGCTCGTGGCTGGCAGGTGCAGCCTGGCCTCCGCGCAGTGTGCGAGACCTCAGATCTGGGGAAGGAAGGCAGGCAGGGTCCCCGTCAGGGGCAGGTTCCCACCATCCCTCGGCAAGTTGGCTGGCTGCGAGCATTTTTCCTTAAAAGGACTTTCTTGTAGTTCACTTGATGAAGAGCCTAAAGCTCTTGACCAGGTCCTGAGTGGGCAGAGCGCGAGCGGAAGCGTCTCCAGGCCTTCTGCACCCTGGTAAAACCCACTTCCGCCTCCCACGCTTCTCTTTTGAATCCCGAGATTCTATCTCCTCCAGACCTCTGCTCTGTTCCCCTTTGCTCCCCGGAGCCGTTAGTCAGCAGGCATTCAGAAGTGTTTCTCTCCCCTAGGATCTGCCACGTTTATAAATCACTCACTTAGGCCCTATCCTCTTCCTGTTTTGTAGATAGATGGTCTAGAAAATTGTTCAAGGTATTCAGTGACGTAATTAGCAAATTATTTGCTCAGCAGTTTATTTTTTATTACAGACATGTCGATTTCATTCTTCCCTCAAGATTAAGGATAGTCTCTTCCACTGTGTGTTCACTGAGGATGTGTTGCTTTATTTTTACTTGTGCCATGGTCCATTTGGAAAGGAAAACAAGTTGTTGGTAACACTGGTGCTGAATGAAGTTTGAGACGGTGTATTTAATGTTAAGGCATGAGCCTCTCACAAGCGGTCACTTGGAGAGGCAGGCATGGGCCCCGTGGCTCAGGCTGTAATCATAGCACTTTAGAGGCTGAGGCAGGAAGGTTGCAAGTTCAAGGCCAGTGTAGGCCACAGATGGAGACCCTGCCTCAAAAAATATAGTCCTTGGATACTGCAGAAGTACTTCGTGGGTGGGATGGAAATGGCCATGGATGGCTGTGCAAACACAGGAGGTGACAAGCCCGGTCGAGGGAATCAGCCACCAGGTAGAACAGCTATTCTGGGGCAGGGGTCGGGGAGAAGCCTGCTCATTTTCTTCTTCTGTGTTTAGGACAGGGTCTACTGGGTCTCACTACATAGATCGGACTCGTGATTCTGCTTTCAGCCTCCCTAGTCTCAGGCGCCATCTCAGCACACCTCTGGGGCGGGGCCAGCACGGCAAGTAGGGGATCAAGCGCCGGCTGATGCGTTCTGCTTAAGCAGGTGCTTTAGTCTGCTTAGCTATCAGGCCAGCCCGACTTCTCATTTTCTTGGCTTTGATTTTGGGTTTGGTTTTGATGTTGCTACTAGGGCCGGAACCTGCAAGGCCTTTGTGCAGAGCTACATCCCTGGCCTCTCTCTCAGTCTCTCTCTCTCTCTTTTTTCCTGAGACTGTCTTGCTCTAACACTGAGGTGACCGACTGAGCTTACCATCCTGCCTCAGTCTCCCAGCATGCCAGAGATATGGACCTGCGGCCTATGCCTGGCTTCTAGTCCTAGCTTTGAAGAACAGGTAGAAAGAGGAAGTATGACCTGAATTTTCCTGTGTACCAGAGCAACTGTATGTCTAAGTAAACTGAACTTCGTGGGTCATAGTTGAGAAAAAGGCAAATATTTGTTCTGAGGGGCATGGCCACAGAGGAGCAGGTGGCAGGTGTGGCTGTGGTTTACAGCAGCCCTCAGAGGTGCAGTCCAGCTCCTGAGCAGTCTGGTGCCCCAGAGCAGCCCCGCCTGTGCCAGCTGCTGTGCCCCACCTGCCTGTACCAACACCAGCCATCCAGCTTTCCTTAAAAATAGCTTGGGGGTTCCCCCCTCCAACTAGGGCCCTGGGTTGAGGACTGTGGCCCAAGAGAATGAATGCACTGACTGAAATACAAATTGGGGGGCAGAGTGTACCTCAATAGCATTCTCTCCCTCTTGAAGAGTGCCTCAGAGTCAGCAGACACCCCAGGGTGTCGTCCCACGTTCCCTGCTGGAGGACCTGAGAGAGCAGCCAGGGACTGGACTCAGCTCTGGTGCAGGTGGGCCCTCAGGTCTGCAAGCAGATCTAGCCCTCTGCCCCAGGTTCACACGCCCCTGTCTTGCCCTCCTTGGTCCCTGTGTTTGAGACATGGCAGAGCACGTGGCTTTGCATGGGACAGCCAACCCACGCTTCAGGGGCCTGGAGGGCCGCATCCAGCCGTCCTGGGATGGTCTTCTCAGAGCATGTGCAATGCTCAGAGTGTCTAGAGGTTTCTTTTAGAAAACCATCCACAAGCTTCTTCAGAACCCATTTGGGAAAGTTTTTCACTTTAGCTTTTCTGGATTGTTGACTGAGATACTGAGTGTGTCTCAGAAATCGCCGCATGTGCTGTACTGCTGGGGACTTGGCCTCACCCTGGCAGCTTCAGTAAAAGGAGACAAGAGTGTGGGATCTGGGGAGCCCACGAAGGTCAGCACGGGCTGCAGGAGTACACACAGGGACAACTCCTGGTCACTGTATTTGTTGAGTTTTCACAGATGTAGGGGCTGCAGGAAGAGGAGGGCACATCAGAAGCAGAAGCCCTTGAAAATGGCAAGGCCCTGAGAGACAAAGCCATGAGTCCTGCCAGTGCAGGGAACTGCCTGAGTGCCAAGGTGGGTGGCTCCGGTGCTCGGGGCTGGCCGTGTCAGCAGCCCGTGTCCTCAGTTGCCTCAGCTGCCGTGTCATCCCGACTTCAGACACGGCCAGGGACCTTCCTGGTCAGCAATTCACGCCTTCCATAGCCTGTTCTCAGGCACTTTAGCGAAGTGGAAATTCAGCTGGCCAGTGCTTTGGGCTGGTTCTTTCACAGTTCGTGAGGGATTGTGGAGGATGTTTCAGCTGAAGCGGATGAATGAACTTTGCTCCCAGGGTCGTGACTTAGAGCGGCCAGCAGGGTCGGGTTGGTGGCACACTGACAGGTGTCCATCTGGTCCCTGCGGGGCCTGGGAGCCACAGTCCAGCTACCTCATCTCCATCCCTGTCAAGAGCAGCTCTGGGATTCTCTGCCCCTTGCCTGGTGCTTTAGCAGTGGAGGGACAGAGGCTTGCTTCAGCTGCGCCCCTTTATCCCTTGCTGCCCTACCCTGAACCCAGCCATCCTTGGCATCCGGTCGCTGTCACCCCGCAGCTTCGGCCTGAGAGGCACTGGGTCTCTCTCACCTTCGGGTGCTGATCTCATTCTGTCCCTCAGGAGGAGCAACACCCACGGGTGTTGGGGAGGGGGGCTGGGGACAAAGACGACGCATAGCAAAGACGCAGCCAGTGGAAGGAACGGGTCTGAGCTGGGTCGGGCCGGCCAAGGGTGGGCTGCACAGGGGTCCGCATCTGTGGCCTGCTGCCAAATGCGTCTCTAGCCAGATCCCAAGTGAGCAAGATTTCTTGTTTGTTTGTGTGCAGTCATAATCCTGGCTTTAAAAATACAGAGTGATTTGAAATGCAGAGGCTTTATTCTAGATGGGTGTGGAGGTGCACACCAGCAGTCCTGGCACCCCAGAGGCTGCTGGGAGTTCCACTTGGGAGGGTCGAGGTGAGCCCCAGGCCAGCCTGGGGCTACATAATGAGACCCTGTGGCAATAAATACGTAAGTGATAACAGTAGCCAGGTGTGGTGGCACACACCTGTAATTGCAGCACACAGAAGGCTGAGGCAGGAGACCTGCCACAAACTGAAGGCAAGCCCAGGCTACACAGTGAGCTCAAGGCAAGACAGTCTCAAAAACCTAAGACAAAGTAGTAGTCGTCGTAGTAGTAGTAATAATAATAATAATAATAATGCTTTATTTTAGGACCCCAAGCCATCCAAACACAGCTTTATTTCCGATACAACCTTAGCATATTGCCTGAGAAGAGGCGAGTTGTATCTCTGCCCCCATTTATATGAAAACAGGTGCTCTAAGCCTGGGGGTCAAGCACCTGTCTGGCAAGCACAAGGACCCGGGTTCGACCCGAAGTACCACATGCCATGCCAGACTGTGCCGCACGAGCCCTGAGGCCGAGTGTGGTAGGGCTTGCCTGTAGTCCCATAGCTAGGGAGGCTGACACAGGAGGATCACTGTGAGTCTGAGCTGCCTAGTGAGACCTTGTACCAAATGAACACAAACAGAAATTTAAAAACTAAGTCGACAGTGTGCACTGAAGCGCCGCCGGCCACCCTGAAGCTCACACAGCCGGCTCCCTAGGCCACGAGCACCGCGGGCCGCATGGAGCCAGGTGCCCTGCCCAGTGCCAGCAGGCTCACAGGGCACTGTAGGGAACCCCGCCGCTCCAGGCTGCACACCAGCCCAGCCGTTCACGCTGCCTTCTCGTACCAGGAAGGTGACACCTCGACCCCTCGGCCTGGGGTCCTCTGCGCACTCTTCCTGTGGACACAGGCCTTCGGTCCCCCTCTCCCCCTTCCTTCGGCAGGCTCACCTGCTGTCCAAATATTCTATCTTTAAATTACTTAAAAAAACAAACAAACAAACAAAACCACCGCAGTCGCGTCCCTCCCAGAATCCACCTCACCGTGGCTTTGCAGGGCAGCCACTGCACGGGCCCCTGCCGTCCCTCCCAGACAGAAGCCTTCTTTCTGTCAATCAATTCTCCCCACCCTTAAAAAAAAAATAATAATAATGGCAAATAGAGACAAGCAAGAACAAGCATGGAGTCCAGAAGACCAGTTCTTGGAAAAACAAAGGCCCAGGATCTGGCAAAGAAGAAGCCAGGCATGGAGGCGCACGCCTGTACCCCCAGCACTTGGGAGGCTGAGGCAGGAGGATCGCTGCACGTTAGAGACCAGCCTGGGCTACAAAGTGAGCTCAAGGCCAGCCTGAACTGCCCAGCAAGACCCTGTCTCAAAAGGACTAAATAAATAAGGGCAAAGGAAGGAAAGGCTTGGATTGATGGGCACAAGAGAGACGTGGGCCCACCTGGTCTCTGGATCCCCCGTGGGAGGACAGCTGCTCTGGAGGGGAAGGGACGGGCTTCTGGTGGAGCCCCGGATCCCAAGCAGAGAACCCAGCCCTGATCCCCAACCACCGCAGTCTCAAGCACTCTCCCCATCTTCCTCCATAGCTGCCATGGCCAAATCCTAGGAAGAGTCCCAGGGCAGCTGGGAGACCGGCAGGCAGGGGGCACAGCTGCGGTTTGCCAATTTAACTAGAGATAGGGGCACTTGCCCTCACTCAAGGAGCTGCCAGGACCCTGCCGCCAAGAAGCCAAGCTGCAGGCGCTGCACCCCAGGTTCTAAGCAAGGGCCCCGGCCGGGGGCTACGGAGCCCTTCGGTGAGTCTGCTCGTGTGGTGGCTGACATAGAAACGGCTTCAGCAAACACTTCATGGGGCATAGGGTACAGCCCCAAAGCCCAGGCCCAAAGCCCATGGGGAGAGCCCCGGGCGCGCCGCTGCCCCAAGAGCTCCACGTGGGCAAAGCCTCCCCCGTGAGGGTCTTCCGGTGTCCTTTATTTGTTCAGTCACTCTTGTCCTAGGGATTGAGGACAGAGGGTCTCGAGGTGCTGCTCCTGAGGCCAAGCAGGCAGCACTGTGTCATATTCTCCCCAGCCCAATAACTGCTTTTGCGATGTTTTGTATGCAGTGAGATTGGCCTTCAACTTGAGGGGATCCTCCTGCCTCAGCCTCCCCAGTGCTGGGATGACAGGCATGCAGCATACCTGGCCTTGAACCTCTTTGAAGGCATCTTTGGAATTGGGAACCGCTTGCCCTGTTGTGAGGGCTTTGATATCTTTGAGGATGGTGTCTGGCATAGCTTGCTTTCTTGTTGCCGTATTCTGTGTGTGCGCCAGAACCTGTTCCGTCTTTTTGAAGTGTCTGCTGAGGTAGGCACTCCCCGCAGGAGACATCGCGGCTGTGCTCTTCCCGTCAGTCCTTTCATCAGTTCCAGGGCATCGGGCAGCTCAGAGGCAGCACCCTGGGCCGGCATGTGTGTGGCCTGAGCTTGACACCAGCCCTGCAAAAACCCACGCAAAGCCTTGGGCTGCCAGCTGGCCATCACGTGGAGAGAAGCTGGGGCTCTCTGCCAGGCGCACCTGTGATCTGAGGGCACGGGGTACTTGGGGTGCAAAAATGCCCGGGATAAAAGCCACATCCCTGTACCAATGCTGCTGCAAGGTGGGCTTCGGAGCCGTCCTTGAGTGGGCTGACCTTGGTGGCCCTTCGCACACAGGAGCTCAAGGGGTCAGAGGGAATCCAGCCCCTTCTGCATTAGTGATGCTGTCATAGAGTAATTCCTCCGAGGAATCCGGTTCGCTGCCATGCCTAGGAACAGGGCCAGGTGCCTGGCAACCTTTATCCTGTGGACTCTGCAAACACCTGGAGGTTCAGCAAAGAAAAGAAGGAAGGGGCAAACAGGCCGCTGTTCTCGCCTAAGGAGCGAATGCGCTGGGATTCGCACTCAGGTCTCTGCGCACCTCAGTGTCACCATGCCTTGCAGTCTTGCCTGTTGTACAGTTTTGAAGGCGAGGGATGTAGCCTCGACCCTTTCAGCATCAGGGAAGGAGGAGCGGCCACCACAGTCAGAGGAGACCAGGCTCCATCTGTCCCTGTCTCGGACCCTCTAGGCTGAAGGAGAGAAACTGGTGGAGCTGGGGAGCGACTTTTAAATAAAGTCATCGCAAGTTTGGCCGCCAGAGAAGTCTGGGCCTGAGGAGGAGCGAAGAGGCCTCACTGGTAATGGCCCAGCGTCCCTGGGGTGCCGGCGATGACCCCCTAGGGAGGGAGGAGGCAGCTGGGAGTGTGCCACAGGGGAACCAGCGGAGCCCCCAGGCAGAGTCAGGGATTGATGGGTCAATTGATCGATCGCTGCCTCGCCCGCCGTCCAGGGCTGTGCTGCCGCACCGCCCAGCCTCTGCTCCGGCCTGAGGCCTTGGTGTGTTACTCCACTCGTAGTAGGACAGCCACAAGGAAGATTTGGTTTTTGGTTGAACCCGGGCCTCCAAGCCACGCCCCTAGTGCCTAAGTGGGAACTGTAATATTTAAATACTACTATATCTCCGTGAGGTGAGTTCGGCACTGCCTGTGGCTTAGTTCTGCTGAGGATGCAGAAGGCGCCACTGCACTCAGCATCAGCCATTCCAGCCGTGCACTCGTGTCACGCGGCTAAGTGACGGGTCACGTGCAGCACTCGTTTCCTCAATATTTTTTTTTTTTTTGTCTTTTTGAGACAGGGTCTCACTATGCAGTTGTGGCTGGCCTTGAGCTCACTTTTGTAGCCCAGGCTGGTCTCGAACTCACACCGATCCTCCTGCCTCAGCCTCCCAAGTGCTGGGATTACAGGCGTGAGCCACCATGCCCGGCTTCCTCAATATTTTATAAAATGTTCACTTGTTGGCTTCCTTGATAATTTATTTGACACAAGGTCTCACTGGCTCGCCTCGACCATGGTCTTGAACTCGCAGCCTCCCCGCCTCAGCCTCCAGCATAGCTAGGATCACAGCAGAGCCTCCCAGGTCTGTCTGGCTGTGTGTTCTATTATTGTTGCAGAACTGGGCATAGCTATTGGGGCCTGCTAGGTGTTTCTTAAGTAACAGAGGTCTCATTAGCCCAAGTTCCTGGGATGGCAACTGGTACACCTCAGGACAGTAACCTTTTTGTGTGTGTGTCTTTTTGAGACAAGGTCTCCCTCTGCAGCTCAGGCTGGTCTGGAGCTCACAGGGATCCTCCTGCGCTGCCTCCCAGGTGCTGGGACTCTAGGCCTGTGCCACTATGCCTGCCTCAAGAGAGTAACTTTTGTCTTTCCTCTGTAATTGAAACCTGTTAAGCGCTGCAGGCTTTAGCTTTCTTTCCATAGTAACCGGTTCCCAAGAAACATGGTTAGCTTTAACACAGGTGCTTATTTGCATACCCTTCCCCAGTGCTGAGTTCTAAGCCCTGGCTCCTGGTACCCAGGACCGGTCGCCCACCCAGCCGCAGCCCTCAGCCCCGGTGTGAAGGTGGGCATCCCATCCATGCCATCTGCCACGTTCTTCTCGGCAGGTCCCTTCATGGAGACATTGTGAACACGTTGGAAATCCTGCGAGAGCCCTTCATCCGCAGAGAGATATTTGGGATATTGGTTAAGAAAACAAAACAACAGCTGGGCGTGGTGGTGTACGACCCTCCTCACAGCACTGAGGAGGCTGAGGCAGGAGGATCACTGAGAGCTCCAGACCAGGCTGGGCTACAGTATAGTGAGACACTGTCTCTAAACACAAAAGAATGTGTAATCCCAGCACTCGGGAGGCTGAGGCAGGAGGATCGGTGCTAGTTCGAGACCAGCCTAGGCTACAAAAGTGAGCTCAAGGCCAGCCTGAACCTCATAATGAGACCCTGTCTCAAAAAAGACCAAAAAAAAAGAAAAGCATGAAAATTCAACCGAGCTAAAATCCACACCCTTAGACACACATGTCATCCCTCCCTTGTGCCTGTCCTCTTTTCCGGGGAAACAGGCAGGCGTCACAAGGTAGATGACACCATTGTCCCTTCCCCACAGTATGCCCCCTCCGGGAGGAAATGGCAGGTAGGGTTTCCCTCATGGTCTCAAGGCCATAGGCACAGGGCAGGCTCTGTTCCCGTGCCCGGGAGGGCTCAGATGTGGCCGCTTCTCTGCTGGGGCAGAGGGCAGGGTAAACACTGTTTTGGAGGCTGTCGGCCTTGAAAGGTCCCCCGACAGGTGCTGCCGGCACATCGCAGGCTGGAGAACAGCCGCCGCGTCCGACCTGAGAGCTCCAGGGTGGCGCTTTGTCCACATCTGTCAGTGACATAAAGCGGGGCTCCTTCACCACCATCTTCTAGTCCCCAAACCAGCACCAGCCTGTGCACGGCTGGGGGACAGAAGCTGGACCCCAAGAGTGTGCTGCAGATGAGCCCCCGCCTCCTGGACCCTGCAGCAGACGGCAGCGCAGCAGAGGACAACTCTGGGGTGATGGACGTACCCACTTATTTATTCGTTGACCTCTCTATTGCTGTTTCTGAGTCAGGGTTTCTCTCCTCAAACTCGCAGTGTGGCCTCCCACTTGTGGCGCTCCTGATGCCAGCCTCTGGAGCGCGGGGAGGACGGGCGTGCGCTGCCACACCTGGCGGCGGCAGGCTGGGGGCGTAGCTCAGAGGCTCAGCACCCACCAGCCCGGGCCGGCTGCTAGGTTTCCTCCCTGGCACTGCAAACAGAAAAGGTTCTTATAGATGAGCTCTTCGGTGCAGTGTGCATCTTGGCAGTGCCCAGCGGGGGCCGACTCCAGCTGTGCCATCTGTGCAGGATCTGGCTCTTCCGAACCTTAGGTGCTTTCTAATCCAGCCTCAACCTTGCTTTCCTAGTTGTTTTCTTTTGTTTTTGAGACAGGATCTGAACACACAGCCCAGGCTGGCCTTGACCTTGAGGCAATCTTCCTGCCTCAGCCTCCTGAATGCTGGGACCACAGGCGTGCATTATCAGGCTTGGTTTTGCTTTCCTACTCCTTATTTATTTTAGTATAGGGTCTTGCTGTACAGCTGAGCTCAGACTTGTAGTGATCCTCCTGTGTCAGCCTCCCCAGTGCTGAGAGTACAGTTGTGCAGCACCACACCCGGTTTCGGTGGCCAGCACGGCATGTGGTACTGCGGATCTAACTTTGGTCCTTATGCTTGCCAGGCAGGCGCTTAAACCCACTGAGTCATCTCCCTAGCCCCCTGCTTTCCTACTCTTAAGGAGTTGATGATCATTTTCTGTCCTGCTCTCCCATGCCGTTCCCATGGAAGAGCCATTTCAGGGTCAGCAACAGTCACATTTATCAAATTTCCCTTAAGATAAGAAGGTCTCCACTGGACATGGCGGTGTGCTGTGACCCCGGCACTCAGGATGCCACAGTAGGGGTGTTGCTTTGTGTTTATGACCCACCAAGCTGCACAGTGAGTCCAGGGCCAGCGCAGAGCACGTAGTAAGATCTTGTCTTAAGCAAAAGATCAAAGAAAGAAAGGCAAAGCAGGCCTCAGTGAGGCTCAAGCAACCCGGTGGGCGATGAACCCCGTTCTGTGTGGACAGTCTGGCCACTACGGGGGTTTCAGTGCAATTTCTCCCTTCCTTCGGAGGGGCTTTCTAACTACAGCTTTGAGACCAGACAGCAATGCTAACTAGAAGACACCAGAGCGGGAGGTGATGCTGGCACGCTTGTCCTGCGTCCAAGGCTGTTACTAATCTATATAGCCCTTCCAAACAAACAAACCTTTATAATTCCATGGACATGAAAGGAGACAGGTAATCCTGTTAATAAGCGAGCCCCATCTCCAGCTTTGGGATCACCGCCACGGCTTGTCTTAACAGCTTAGATCCTGAGAGAGCCAGCTTTGAAGACAAATCCATCTGCACCCGCTTCTGATAAGAAAGAGGGTGCAGGGGAAGTCCTATCCTCGCCCAGAGTGGCTCTGAACAAATCCTCCCCGGGGAATGCTCGCAAGGAGTGGCTCTTGGTGGCCCAGGCCCAGCAGGCTGGGGAGTTTTATTGGCTGCAGAACGGATAAGCGGCCTGGATGCACAGCTCCCTCCCTGTCCCGGGCTGTTCTTATCTTCCGAGGCCCTTCTATGTTCCCCGGGGTACACACAGGCAGCAGGTGGGGTGCATCAGTGAGTCCTCAGCTTCACTAAGGTTTGCCTGTGAATCCTATTGTGCAATAGTGCTGTGGGGGAGATAGTCCAGAGCGGCAGTTCTAAAAGCGGTGGTGCGCATCAGTTCTAATTGGCCATCCCAACTGGACAGTGTTTAAGCAAAGGCCACACACCCTTGCTGTGGCTTGGGGCCCCTCCAGTGGAAGGTGGGTCGACACCCCAGGCATCTGTCACCCCAGTGAACACAGCAGAGGAGCTGTGGATGGGCAGAGACCTCCTCAGTTCTTTGTCCCCCGGGTGTTTGGTTAGGCTGGGGTGGACAGCTCCCTGGAGAGCAGGATCCAAGGCCACAGGCCGGTGTGGGAAAGGGTGGGCTGAGGTGTGAGAATATACCAACCATGCCCAGTGGCCAGGGATGTGGTCTCCAAATGCCTAGGGCAAAAAAGTGGCCTGCAGAGGAGGGACCAGATGGGGGAGCACTGTGCGGCCATTTACTGCATGTCTGAACTATAGAGTGAGACCTAGTCTCAGGAAACCAAATGGGAACAGCCACGGCAACCAGGGCCCTGGCGATAGGGCGCCCTGCCCGAGCTCGTGCCCTCTGCCTAATCCTCTCCCTCTGACTTAGCTCCTCTCCCAGGGAGGTCAAAATCACCAAGTGGTCAAGAGCTCGACCATGAGGGACACAGATGAATAATTATTAAATTGTCATTAACACCGCTCCAGGGGTATTTCACACTAAGCAACTGCGCACTCGCTTTAGGTCACTCTGGTCTGATGTGGTGGTCATGATATGTCTGAACTAGCTTGTGGCCCCGTGGAGCATGGAACCCAAATTGTCTTTAATACACACCTGAGACAAATAGAAACATAGTCACAAATCATGCATGGAAACGCATGATGAGCAATTTGAAGAAAAAGTAGGAGAGCTGCGTATGGTGGTACAAGCCTGTAACCCTAGCACTTGTTAGGCAGAGGCACAAGAATCATTAGGAGGCCAGCGGGAGCTGCATACCAAGAATATATCTGAAGGAGAGAGAGACAGACAGACAGAGAGACAGAGAGACAGAGAGGCAGAGAGACAGAGACAAAGAGAAAGAGACAGAGAGACAGAGAGAGGGAGGAAGAGAGAGAGACAAAGAGACAGGCAGGCAGGCAGGCAGGCAGACAGACAGACAGACAGAACAAGCAGGACGATGTGGTTGAGCTGCTGCTGAGTGTGCACAAATGAGTCAAGGAAACTTGTCAAAAATAAACGTTAAGCAAAGGTCAGAAGTACAAGCAATCAACCTCATGAAAATAGAGTGAATCTATCTCAAGTTTCCTAGGCAGAGCCACAGGGCTGCAAGGCCTACTTCCCAGGGACAGAGCTGCCCCTTGCTGGCGACTCCAGTGCCGCCTCCCCGTGTCCCAATGCAGAGCACACCCCTGTGTCACCCTTGAGTCTGTGCCTACACATGTGACTCCCCCTGTCGGGTAGGGAGTAAAGCTCTGAGGAACTCAGAATCCTCTCCTGCTGGCCCCTCACTGAACGTGACAGCTAAAGAAGTACTTCCACGCTACTATTGAAACACCCCAACTCCTGATGTCACTTTGACGCCTGTATCGAAAACATCGAACTGAACCTTTACTTCAAAAAGTACCAGGGCTGGGCATGGTGGCACACGCCTGTAATCTCAGCACTTGGGAGGCTGAGGCAGGAGGATTGGTGCAAGTTCGAGACCAGCCTGGGCTACATAAGTGAGCTCAAGGCCAGCCTGAACTGCATAGCAAGACCCTGTCTCAAAAAGACTAAATAAATAAATAAATAAATAAATAAATAAATAAATAAAAATAAAAAGCACCAACATAACTGAGCCTCAAGCTAGGCAGCTTTACAAAGTCACTCAGTCCGTTTAGCCAGGCATGGTGGCACATGCTGTCATCTCAGCACTCAGGCAGCAGAGGCAGAAGAATCTCTATAATTTTGAGGCCAGCCTGGGCTCTCCAGTAAGGTCAAGCCCATCTTGAACTACAAAGAGAGCTTCATAGTGAGACCTTATACAAAAATAATAATAATAATAATAAAATAAATAAATAAAATACTAAAAAAGAGAGAAAAAGAAAATACATTATTTCAAAGTGTTGGTTTTCAGTACCAGGAATTGAACTCAGGCAGGCGACTTTCCAGGCAGTCGACGGTGCAGCCAAGCTCTATCTCCACACCCACTTCAAAGTTGAAAGAACTTTTTGTTTGTTTACTTTATGGTGCTGGAGGGACTGGAGGGATAGCTCAATAGAATAAGTGCTTGCCTGGCAAGTGCAAGGACCTGAGTTCAATCCCCAGCTCCGCCAAAAAAATACAAAATAAATTTAGAGCCTCCTGCATGTTAAGAAGCCACTGTGCCCCTGGTGACTGTCCCCACATTGTAGCTGAAATTGTTTGGTGGCTTCTGGTTAACTCATCTAGGCATTGTTTACTTAAGGATGTGGTTCACCTTTGTTCTCCTTCATTGCTTCAAGTTCTTTTTTTTTTTTTTTTCCTGGGACCAGGGATTGAACTCAGGCCCTTCCGCTTGCCAGGCAAGTGCTTATCCTACTGATCTATCTCCCCAGCCCTCAAGCTGGTTTTAGAAACATGCTACTCAGCCAAAGTGTGCTCCTGCGTGCTGAGGCTTTGCTTTGAAGTCATGCTGAGAATATCCTTGAAAGCACTCGCATTTGAGACTCAGAATCGCCAGGCCCACTTGCGAAAGAGAACAGGGAAGTACTAGCTTCACTCCATCCTAAGGAGAAAGTCGTCGCACTGTTAGGAGGCCACACGCCACTGGAGCTCCAAAGCAAGTCAGCAGGAATGTGTTTATGGTGGCAGTCTCCGCAGAGTTCCTGGTGACTAGGACAACATCCTGCCTTACAGACCCAGTTACCGAAGCTGCTTGGCGGTGCCCTACCTGGGACTCTTAACTTGGGGAAGGTGATTTTATTACAGAGGCTCTCTGTCCAAGAATTGTAGAGGTCTGCATTACCTGTGTTTTGTTTTGATGCTAGACAATTGGAATTTCATCTCTGTTTTGATTAGCCATAAGCTAGCTCGAGGAGGTTCTTGGTTCTGCTGGGGTTTTGTTGTTTGTTTGCTTTGGATAGGATCTCTCTGTGTAGTTCAGGCTGACCATGAGCTCACTGTGTAGCCCAGGCTGGCCTCAAACTCACAGTAATCCTCTTGCCTCAGCCTCCTGAGGACTGGGATGCACCAGGCCCTGCAGGTTAGCTGGTATTATGATCATGTTTTCCTCCATACACATATTGGGTGCAGGGTCTCACTAGGCAGCTTGGACCCATAGCCATCCTCTTGTTCTCAGCCTCCCCGCGCTGGGATTACAGGCATGCGTCAATAAGCCTGGACTAGGTCACTGACTCAGCATGCCTCGGGGGCAGGGCCAGGGCCAGGGCCAGGGCCAGGGCCGCAGCCAGGGCCAGCGAGTCATGTGGGACCAGGGATCCAACCCTGGTCCCTGGGCTTGTCAGAGCAAACACTTAGTCCACTGAGCTATCTCACTGGTCTGGTTAGTTGTTCTTATCCAGCACTTCATGGATTTGCTTTGTCTGAATAGAAAGCTCCCAGTCCCTCCTCCGTCTCCTTCACTCTTGGCGTCCCACCATGCCTACACCGCCCACTTCCTTCCCAAGCCCCAGGACCTAGTCTGTTCCTGTGCAGCAACTGCTGTACCTGTCCCTTCCAGAGCCTCTGCCCCACCTGCCCAAGCACTTGACCCCTTGTGCTGGTAGACAGCGCATGCCGCTTTATTAAAAAAGAAAGAAATTAGTACATGTACGCTGGCATAATGATTACGCTCACACTTCCCCATTTTGAAACTTCTAGAATGATTAATTTTGGTGTCACTGTGTCCAGAGATTGCAGAGTTCATCCCGGTTAGGCTGTGTAAGAGCACGCAGAATCTGAGCCCGAGACACAGCGACTTTCCAGTTTAAATAGTGGAGGGGTCAAGTTGATTTAACAGACAGAGAAAGCGAATTTCCCAAAGCCTTTGTTTATAAAGCAGACTGGATTCTTCTCGTCGCAGCGGGAGCTTGGTACTCAGGAGGCGTGGCCGTTCTGTTTCCGCTTTTCCATGGACACAAGGGGCGGGGTATAGGAGACCCCAAACCAGCACTTTCCTGTCCACAAGACTAGGGTTTTTCTCTGGTACTTTTTTGATTTAAACATTTCATTTTGGGGATCTCACCATGTGATAAAGTTTAAAGAACCTGGGTTACAAACTTTCAAACCTGCATTCAGAAGTCCACGGACAGGCTTGCTGTGTGGACCCTGAGGACCCCTTTCCTGTGACACGACGGTCCCCAAGACCACCTCCGTCCCTTCTCCACCTTGCGACCCCATCTCTGACCTCAGTGGGAGAGCACCAGGTGCGCTAAGGAGGAGTGGGGAGCGCTTTCCCATCAATCTCCGCGGTCTGTGACTTGCTGGGTTGGCACGTCCATTATGAAGCTTTTGGTCCTGAACACCTGGTTACATTGTGATTCTGCTTACAGTAAAAGACTAATGCCTTGTAGTCCTTGAATTCTTAGGTTTACAGTCTCATCCCTATCTTTTTTGTTGTTGTTGTTGTTCTTTTGAGACAGGGTCCCACTGTGCAGTTCAGACTGGCCATGAGCCCAGCTTGTGGCCCAGGCTGCTCTCAAACTTGCAGAGATCCCTCCTGCCTCAGCCTCTCGAGTGCTGAGATTGCAGATACGCACCACCACATCTGGCTTTTATCCCTGTGAGTTCTTGTTGAGTGTTTTTTGTTTTGTTTTGTTTTGTTTTTTTGGTCTTTTTTGTGGTATTTTTGGGCACTAGGAATTGAACTCGGGACCTTGCACTTGCCAGGCAGGCACACATACTACTATATATACCACTATATCCCCAGTCCCCCCTGTTGAGTTTCATTAAAATTTAATTCTGGCTTTTATTAGGTCTGCCTCTATCTATACCTCCTGTACTAATCACTGCACAAGGCAAGCCCCGGGTATCTGGTGAATGCCCAGCCAACGCATTACCTGCTGGCTCGGTTTCAGAGTTTAGAGCACAGCAAACAACAGTGCTCTGCCCTTAGAGACTTCTGAATAGTGGCAGATGGACAGGAAGGACCAGATGATGGTGCAGGAAAGTTGCTTTCAACTGTAAGAAACAGAAATTCATCTAAAAGTTACTTTAAAACTAAAAACAAAGTATTCTCTCATATGCCAAGAATCCAGGAGCTAAGGCTGAAGGTTAATCAGTTCCGTGAGTCGGTACTTGCACTCATCTGCCTAGATATTTTCTTTTTTCCCTTGTTCCCAGACTCGTGTGTGTGTGTGTGTGTGTGTGTGTGTGTGTGTGTGTGTGTGTGTGTTGTTCTCTTGGAAGAGACAGAGAGAAAGGGAAGGAGGGATGGAGGGAGGGAGGGAGAGAGGAGAGAGAGAGATCTCATAAGCAGAAAAGGGAAATTTCTATTTCCACATCTCTTGTTCAGAGGAAGAACTCTGAGGGCTGCCGAGCTGGCTCAGTGGACTAAGCACCTGCTTGAGCAAGCACAGGGAGCGGGGCTCCATCCCTGGCACCACAGGCCGTGCCAGCCCCATCCCTGAGGCTGCAGAGACTGGGTGTGATGCGTGGTGCACGCCTATAATTCCAGCACTGGGGAGGCTGAAAACAGGAGGATCACTATGAGGGTGAGCTGCAGAGTAAGACCCTAGAACTTCCTTCAGGGACGTGGCTTTGCGTCCCTGGTCACACTTGCGGCCCATCTGTGGAGGACATGGGATATTACACAGGCTTAATTCAGCCTTGCTCTGGCTGCCAGGCCACTGAGCTCCTCTCAGGGTTTTTATAAAGTTAGATTTGTTTTTCCTGATAATGTTGAGGTGATACTGGTCTTTTCCCCTGTGTTGTAAATGCAGAAGTAGGAGTAGGGGCAGCTCCACTGATAGTTTGAATTCAGTCCATTGCGCTTGCCAGATCAGCACTTATTCTGTTGAGCTATTTCCCTGGCCCCGAAACTTTTCTTTTTATTTCTTTCTTTCTTTCTCTTTTTTTTTTTTTTTTTTTTTTTTTTTTTGAGACGTGGTCTTGCTATGCAATTCAGGCTGGCCTTGGCCCAGGCTGGACTTGAACTCACATCAATCCTCCTGCCTCAGCCTCCTGAGTGCTGGGATTACAAGCATGCGCCGATACACCCTGTGAACTTTTTCTTTTCACCTCAAGGACTGCCAAAAGGCTTATTCAGACATGGGTACTTTGCAAATATTTTCTTGCAAATGCCCTCAGGAAGCCTGTCACTTCAAGGGAAACTGAGGTATGTGTTGCAAATGGTAGAATTCAAGCTTTGGGGTGGAAACTAGAATGGTGGCCTCCTAGGTACCTCTGCGAGTGGAACGCTCTCATAGCGTGAATGTGTCGTTCAGATGAGTACGTGAGATTGGTGGTGGCCAGCAAACGATTAGGCCACGTAAGGGATGGGGGTGAGGCCCCAGAGAGACCTGCACCACTGCCAGCACTGACCTTCCCCAACAATGACGTGTGTCCCTAAGCCATGCCAGGTAGCAAGACCCATAGAAAGCAAACTAGACCAGAAGGTTCAGGGCAGTAGCACACACAGAATTTCTCTGATCTGTCTAGATTCTGCAGTGCCACTGACCTCCCAGGAACTTCTGGTTGTGGGTTTTAGTGTAGCACCAAAGGAGAATAACCAACATTATTTGAGAGGCTATTAAAATACTTTCTCCTTTTTTTTTTAAACTTTCTCCTTTTTAAGACACTGGATTTTCTCAGGCAGAGAGAGAGAGAGAGAGGGAACACATGTGTGTGTGAGAGGGCAAATCGCCAGGCCAAGGCCCACACAGCCCTGAATTCCCAGTAAGTGGCCATGTCTTCTGTTGAGGAGGAAACTTTTCTTACTTTGAAAGCTACACTCAGCAGGATGCTGTCCACAGGAATACATGACAGAGTTATTATTTTTTACTTTTAAATCATAAGTTTTAAGCGCCCACATTTGGGGTTTCTAAGGTGGAACATGTCCATGGCTAAACCACATGGCCCTGGTGGCCCTCAAGGTTCTCAAGGATGCCAAAGGCCCTGGAGGCCCCAGTGCCGTAGGCACCCAGCTTAGCCTCTTCAAGGCTCAGTTACCGAGTGCAGGCTGGCTTGGTCTCCCCTATACGTGTCGTGGCACAGGTCACCAGACCTGGTGCAAGCCCCCACCTCCCACAGGTCCTACCCTTGGGCCTGAGCACCCCCTCAGAGGGGGTGGGAAGCCCCCAGCATGGGGGTGTGTTCTCTGAGCACGGCTGCCCTTCTGTCGCCCACGCCCATTCTGCTCCCTATTGGAGGTCGCCTTGCCCTGCCCACGGTGTGAGGACGGACGTCACATGGACATCATGTCACCACCATCCCTGATGATGAGAAACCTGTGTGCTCTTCAGAATTCCTCCAGGTGGACGTATGCGCTCTACCTTGACAGTTTTCAGCCATTGGTGCTATCAGGATGGACTCAGGGGCATCCGTGATAGGCCCAGGCGGTCCGCCAACACCTCTGTTCCACACCCAGGTTGCCCCAGGTCGGGCGGCAGAAGCCCAGTGAGCTGACTCCTATGTTTCCTACACACCCGGGCCAATGGTGACTTCCATTTTTTTGAGACAGAGTCTCTCTATGTAATTGTACTTGAACTCACTATGTAGCCCAGGTTGGTCTCAAACACACAGTGATCCTCCTGCCTCAGCCTCCCAAGGGCTAGGATGGCAGGGGTGCGCCACCATGGCCCTTTCACCAGCACAGTGCTGGTGAGCACAGAGGGACTGGGGTGGAGGATTGAGTCCTGAGTCACAGGAGCAGAGAGACATTGGCGAGACCTCCCAGAGCCAAGGGAGCCCGGAAGTCCACTATGCTTTTAATCTCATGAAGCACGCTTGGATCAAAGCCCGGAAGCACTCAAGAAAAAGACCCTAAAAGTCCTGGAGTGCTCGAGCGGACACGAGGGACCCGCCCCCCCCTTAAGATTTCCAGCCCCGACACCGAGGAACGGAAACTGTGACTGTCTGCGCTTGCTCTTCCACGCAGCGGCCACTAATTTCTCCAAACCAGGGAATCATGTGGTGAGCGTTAATTACAGTTCGAGTCTGCCAGAGACCTTGATGTGCTCCAGCCTCGCCCCAAGTGCCAGCCGCGCGGGATCGCGGGGGCTGACTTGGTGTTAGAGCGCATATAAATTCCTGCAAAGACTTGATCTCCAGGAATGCCATCAACATGTTTTCCAGCGCGTAGGTAATTTTTTTTCACCATGGATACCGTTTAGCAGTTAAGTCGAGCAATTTAAAATTTTTACAAGAAGGAAGTTCATCTTTGTTCTCCGATTGTTCCCTTCATCCTGTTAATGGATGAAGTCGTAAAACTTTAGAGGAGGCAAAAGAGGCGAGGGAGCTGGGCATGAAGATGGAGTCTGAGTTCTGGGCTTCACCCCTGTACCTTGGCTCAGCAAGTCCCTGAGAAAGGCCTGGGATGGCGGGTCTCATAGTCAAGAGCTCCAGCATTGCTGTGGGGCCCCCCGTGTGGGCCCTCAAACACACCGGCTTCGCGGGATCAGTCAGAGGTCTCGGAAGAGGCTGCCCGTGTGTGCGCAAGGTTAGAGGCCAAAGCTCTTGCTGCCAGTGAGCCTCTGCCGAAGTCATTGCAGTCCAGCGAGGCCGCCTGCGTGTGTGTCGTCTGGTGGATGTGGGCACCAGAGTGCCGGTGGAAGGATGGCAAGGAGAGCTAGAGGCCACCGCGGTGGGGCCTAGCCCGCCCCTCTTGGTTGCTGCCTGGGAGGTCTGTGCGGCTGGCTGGGACCTTGCAGTCAGTCTCCCGCCGTCTCCTGCACGCCCATGCAGGCCCTAAAGAAGCGTGTCCCAGCAGGACGCCACTTGAGAGCGGCAAATGGGTTTAGGAGCTTGGGTCAGGGGTGGCAACTTGAGTGACACGGTAGGGATGCAAGCCTAACTTTGATGGGCAAGAAGGGGTCCGAGGAAGTGGGTAGCAACGTCTTGTCCAGATCTGGGGTTCAGGAGAGGAGGAGGAGGAGGCAGAGTGCACATGGCAGTGTAAAGTGAGCGCAGGCGCAGCGGCCAGGCTGGTTTCTTTTTCTTTTCTTTTTTTTTTTGAGATAGAGACTTGATATGCAGCTCAGGCTGGCCTTGAGCTCACTTTTATAGTTCAGGCTGGTCTCGAACTCACAAAGATCCTCCTGCCTCAGTGCTAAGATAACAGGCGAGCATCACTATGCCCAGCTCTGGTTCTGGCTGGTTTCTGTGTGTGGATGGAGTTACCAGTGTCACCCTGAGGCTCCACTGTGCAGACTCATTGGAATCAGTCAGGGTATGTCCTGGGCATCTCCTCCTCCTACTCACTGCAATGGCCAGGCTGCTTGGGAGAGTAACTGGAGCTGGCTCACAGGGGTCCAAAAGGGGCCAAGCTTCGGCAGGTTGGAGAGTTGGAGCTGGGCGAGAGAACTGAGAAAGAGAAGACTGTGCAGTCTGTCACCTTCTGACTGGTTCTCTCTCTCTCTCTCTCTGTCTCTCTGTCTGTCTCTGTCTCTGTCTCCATCTCTCTCTCTCTCTCTCTCTGAGACATGATCTTACTATGCAGCTCAGGCTGGCTTTGAGCTCACTTTTGTAGCCCAGGCTGATCTCAAACTCACACCGATCTTCCTGCCTCAGCCTGCCAAGTGCTGGGATTACAGGTGTGCTTGACTGGTTCTCTGTCTCTGTCTCTCTCTTTTTTAATATTTTTAATTAATTAATTAATTTTGTCTTTTTGAGACGGGGTCTTGTTATGCAGTTCAGGCTGGCCTTGAGCTCACTTTTGTAGCCCAGGCTGGTCTTGAACTTGCACTGATCCTTCTGCCTTAGTCTCCCGAGTGCTGGGATCACAGATGTGTGCTACCATGCCCAGCTAAAAATTTATTTTTTAAAGAGAGTACAAAATAGAATTAAGGAGAGAACCTTTTTGCCAAGACAGCACCAAAGGCAAAAGAGGAAGCCCCTGCCCCTTCCAAAGCTGAAACCAAAGCAAAATCTTTGAAGGCCAAGAAGGCCGCACTGAAAGACATCCATGGCCACAAAAAGAAGAAGCCATGAGCACCACCCACCTTCCACCATCCTGAGACCCTGTGGCTCCAGAGGCAGCACAAACACCCTTGGATGCACACCCCCAGGACAAATAAGCTTGAGCACTATGCTGTCATCGAGTCCCCTGACCACAGAGTCAGCCATGGAAAAGATCAAGGACAACAGCACATTCACGTTCATGGTGGACGTCAAAGCCAATGAGCAGCAAACCAAGCAAGCTGTGAGGACGCTCTATGACATCGGTGTTGCCAAGGTCAACTTCCTAACCAGGCCTGATGGAGAGAAGAAGGTGCATATTCGGCTGGCTCCTGATTATGATGCTTTGGATGTTGCCAACAAAATTGGGATCATCCAGGCTGAGTCCAGCTGGCTAATTCTAAATATATACTTTTTTCCCCATTAAAAATAATGGAATTAAAACCAAAAAATCACAAATGATACAGAATTTCACTTAACAAAGTAATATGAATGTCACAGTATTTGTTGTAATGCGTAGTGTTGTCTTCCAACTAGTTGTTCACATTACTAGACATAAGGGTACACAATTGGAAAAAGAAAAAAAAAAGAAACATATAAGAAATTAAGAAGAGAAAAAGGTAAGAGAACTGAATAAAGAAGACAAAGCAAACTAAGCGTTAACTACTGCTTTTCACACACCAGCAGAAACACACAGTACAGTTGTCCAAGCCACCCTGCTTACATCCACAGATGAATCTCCTTCCCCATCTTTCTTAACTCAGTAATTCCTGCCTTTTGAGTAAGTTCATTCCCTTTTCCCAGGATCTACTGTACACTTCTGGTTTTATTTTATTTTATTTTTTTCAGGTTCTCAGACTAAGGAGACAATACAATGTTTGCATATGTGGGTCTGATTTATTTCACTTGAGTACGGTCTTCAGTTTTATCCATTTATTGATAAAAGCCTCAAATTTTTCCTGTTTTATAGCTGAATAGTACTTCACTGTGTAAATAGGCCACACCTCCTTTGTCCACTCCTCAGCTGATGGACACCTGGGCTGTTTCCAGGATCTGGCTATGACAAACGGTGCTGCTGTAAACGTGGGTGCACTTACGTCGCTGTGGTGTGACGTTTTCAGTTCACCTGAAAAATACCCAGGAAGTGAATAGCTGGCTTGAATGGAATCTCCAGTCCCAGCTTTTGAGGAACTTCCATCCAGCTCTTCATAATGGCTGCCGCAGCCTCCACTCCTGTCAGCAGCGGAAAAGGGTTCCCCGTTCCCCACAGCCTCTCCAGCATTTGTTGTTGGCTGACTTCTTGATGTCAGCCATTTTGGGGGGGTGACTGACCTGCTCTTTGATGAGCAGTTGTCTGCAACCGGCAGGGCTCACGCTCCAAACACAAACCGGTGGGGCCGCCCAACCCCAGGCAGCCCGCATGGCAGCTTCTGCATTTCTGACCCAGAAGAGACCGCCAGGACTCCACTGCTGTGATAAGTTCGTGGTAGTCACTGCCCCCTCTCCTCCCTCAGCGCATGTCTGTGGCTTGGGTAATCCTGAATGGGCCAGTGGGTCAACCACTAAATGTACTCCGCATCACCAAGTGCTAGCTTACTACTGTACAAATGCAGTAAGTACTTAAAAGATGTGCTTTGCTTCCAGGATGAATGTACAACCCAAAATACGAAGATCCAAAGAAAGGAGCTATGACCAGAATATTAGAGCTTTGCTACTAAGCTGGATGCTTTCTTAGGTTAAACATAAATTTGCTAAGTTTTGCATTTCCTCAAAAAAGCGGTACCTGTTTTAGAATGAGGCCTGCTAACATTAATTTAAAAAAAAACCTATGTATGTATGTATGTATGTATGTATGTATTTATTTATTTGGTGCAGGGTCTTGCGATGCGACTCAGACTCACCGTGATCCTCCTGGCTCAGCCTCCCCAGTGCTAGGATTATAGGCGCACACCATAATGGCTGGTTTCCATGTGCCACATGCAGTGCCCAAGGCAGTGCAGGCAGGGATGTGGTACTAGAAATTGAACCCAGGTCCCCCTGCTTGCCAGGCAGGTGCTTAGACTGCCAAGCTATCACCCAATCCTAAGTATGCAAATTTTAAAATCACAGTGGAGGGCCAGCAAGAAAGGATAGTGAACTAAGTGCCTGCCTGGCAAGCACAGGGATAGTGGTGCCATCCTAGACGCCACATGCCGCGCCGGCGCCACTCCTCAGCATACCGAGCTGGCCCCATCCTGCATGCACTGAGCCAGCCACCAAGACCAGTGGCAGTGTGCATGCCTGTCTGTAATCCCAACGCTGGGGAGGTTGAGGCAGGAGAATCACTACGAGTCCAAGCTACGCTGGGAGACCCTGTATCAAATATATAAATTAAAATAAATAAATGTGATAAAAACCACAGTGCATCTCATATGTGCCCAGAGTCCTCATGCAGCCCTCTAACCACTTGAATTTTCTTTTTTTTTTTTTGGTCTTTGTGAGGCAGGGTCTTGCTGTGCAGTTCAGGCTGGCCTTGAGCTCACTTTTGTAGCCCAGGCTGGTCTCGAACTCATATTGACCTTCCTGCCTCAGCCTCCCAAGTGCTGGAATTACAGGCGCATGCCACCATGCCCCACTAGCCACTTGATTTTAAAGTGCTTCATGCACTCCATGTACAGTTTGCCAACCTCAGAACAGTGCCTGCTACAAAGGTATCATTTTGTATTTAAACTATGGGATAAAATGATAAGCTCCTTCTGGAAGCTTATGTTCAAGATTACAGCAAGCGCCGTCAGGGGCTGGTACACAGTGCAGTGGGAGCGCCCACGTCCGCCATGCATGCAGGCCTGGGTGTGAGTCCAGCAGCAGAAGAAGAAGCAGAGCCAAAGCTGTGGGATACAGTGCAGTCCAGTACCTTGCATGTGTTAGATAGGAGGTGGTTTTTTTAATTTGTATTTGTTGCAACGCTTTGCATATTTTTACTTTCATTGTTTTTCATTATTTCAGTCAGAAACTGCCACCACCCAGCTCTTCCTCTCTGGGCACTTCCATCCCCCAGGCCCCTGAATTTCCCACACCTAAATGCCAGCGATAGGGGAATCCTAGGCTGTCGTGCTTTTCTCTGGGTCATCTTCCTCAGCACGGTGCCTTCGAGGTCCGTTCCTGTCATAGCACCACTTGTATGTTGTAGAACTCAGTACTGTTTGAATTTTAGACTTTTGTGCATCTGTGTCACATGTTGATAAAGAGAAGCTAAAACAAACCCTCTGTGGTGTTTCCAGACCAACAAGTACCGAAAATGAAGCTGAATGATGAGGGTAGGGCCTCAGATCAAAGCGGCATTCAACCCAGGCTTGTCCGTTGCCCTGGCGTTTCTCACACCCAGCAGTATCTCTGCTCCCGACCCTGTGCCACACGGCTTCTTACTTGTTTTAATTTTCTGTTGCGGTCTGAATGTGTCACCAGATATCAGGTGGCTGAAGTCTTTCTGAATGTGGGATCGGCTGCGTGTAGTGGCTTACCTGTAATCCCGGCACTGGGCAGGCTAAGGCAGGAGGGTCACTGCAAGTTGGAGACCAGCCTGGACTATGAGGTGAGCTCAAGGCCAGCCTGAGCTGCATCGTGAAACCCTGTCCCACCCCTGTTCCTTGCACGCCCAAAAATAGTGTGTTAGTGCCAGACCTCTCCCTGAGAGCACTGTGACCCCAGGCCAGGCGGCAGCAGCGCTGCCTTCCTTTGGAGCATGCAGGCAGAATCTGGCCCCTGCCTCCTCTTGCACGCATTCCACTTGGGTCACTGTAATTCTTGTGCTCCTGTGGCAACTCTGAGCAACACAAGGACCCCTGAGATGACACCAGCTTTGTTCCCACCTGACGTGTACCAACATATTCCCATCTGCTCAGGCGCTGGCATCCCTGGGGAAAGGCCTTACTCCGCCTGCCATGCTCCCCGTGTGCATGGCTTCCACCTTCCCTGTGCCAAGCCCCTGCCTGCTCGGAAGCCCACAGGGCTGCTGCCAGCGCCCTCCTCTCCTGGTGAGGACATGCTGGAAGGGTCCTTCCTGATCCTTAGTGTACGGGTGCGCTCTTCCCCCTGTTCCTCAGGTTCCAGCACAGGGCACACCACACCCCCCTTCAGGAAACCCAAGGGCAGCCTCAACTGTTGGCCTTTGTTGCCATAGCAACGCGCACCTGTCCCTTGCCTAGCTAGGGCTGCCCTACCTGTAACTCCCTCCCCAATCTGCTCCCCTGCTGGACTACAAGCTGTGTGAGGCCAGAGTCTCCTTTGCACCCTGGTATCCTGGCTGCTTGGTAGCTTGCACATGATAGGAACAAACTCTGAAGACTGGACCACCCTTACTACTTTGTGGTTTTTCTCCAAAGTTCACTTGCAAAGGAGGCGGACTCCCTAGAATATTCCTTGCAACTGCTAAGTGACTTTCACTTTGAATCTGCTAGGATGTACCTCCCTGCACCCAGCCAGCTTGCCCTTGAATTGCACACTGGCTGTGATATCTGCATCACCAGGACTGAAAGCATTAACACACACCTGAATCGGCTTACGTGTTAATGCAACTTTACTGATCTAAATAAATACTTGCACAGCTAGATCAAATGCCTCGAGGAGGGCAAAGCCTACCGCTGAATGCATAACCCGATGGGCTCATCAGCATCTCATCTAAAAGACTGCATAAACATCACCCTTGGACTCCATTTCAGTCAGTGAAGCTGAGAGAGAAAGCCAACTAGAACAAATGTTCAGTATAGAACTATTTTGATATGCTTTTGCTTTTTATTCTGTTCTTTATTTCCTTTCACATTTCAAAGTCCCATTACAGACTGAGAGCTACCAGTTGGTAATTCCTTCAACTGTCTTTTCTACTTTAAAAAAGACTGCCAACATTTTCAGAGGAAGTGGTGTGGATAGCTCTGAAAAGCCCCAAGCCCTGCGGAGTCTTGGTATGAGCGGCCGGCGGCAGATGGAGGAGCCAGCCTGGCCAGGATCCTGGCCTGTGGTGTGCTCTGAGGACCCCCTGGGCAGCACAACACACACTCCACAAGGTTGTTGCAGGGTTGGATGAGCACATAAATGGTCCTGGGCAGGATCGGACCTCACAGCCCAAGTGCTAGGGTGAGAGGACGAGGCACGGGACCTGAATTGGGGAGAGCGAGCACAGGCAGGGCTGTTATCAGGCTGGACAGGGCGGGGGGCGGGGGGCGGCGGGGGGGGGCGCCCACTGGCCCTGGGGGAGATCGCCCCAGCCAGCCAGCCAGCCTCCCCCAGCAGCACCCCCAGCGCCAGCAGCTTCCTGAAACTCTACTCTAGAGATAAGTGCTCGAAAGAAGCGGTGGCTTATGGGATTCTAGAAAGACTGGGAATACAGCCTCTTTCATTAAAAATAAAATACGCTTTGAGTTTGACTTAGTAGGGGAAAATTTTAAAACTCCCTCCATCACCTTTGCTTTGACAGTTCAGTTACTGCCTTCATAATATTTGGGTTTGGCTGTGTTTTTGCTGTCAAAGTTTTTCATAAACAGAGGTAAGCAGAATTTGCTAAAACTAGTGTGTCTTGATTTTCAAGGAAGTACCTGATTCTTTTCACAAATGGCAGTTGTGAGCCTCCTTATTAATTATCTTGAGAGCCTTAGGGAGGATTTGAAATTTATTCCTGTGTTGTGACATTTCAAAATGCATTTATTAATTTCAACTAGTTTTCAAAAACTTTTAAAAATATTTACGCAGTAGCTTACTACTGATTTGTTTCCATCTTGGTTATTTTGCTTCAGCGGAGTCTGGCCATGTTCAATACTTACCAGATTTGCAAAGTCAGTGTGGAGAGTTACGCTGTTTTTTTCTAACTTCTTGGGTTGACAGCTGAGTGTTCAGGTCATTTCTGTGCTGCTGATAAGATCTAAATGACTTCCTAGGGGACTCTAGGTCCCACAGGTTGGCAGACTGCTGTCTACAAGGTCTTCTTCCTCTTCAGCTTCCTCGTCCTCACCCTTTCCTTCCCCTCTCCTCCATGCCTCTCTGCTCCCTTTCTCCCCTCCCCTCTTTCCTCTTCCTTCCCTCCTCTTCCTCCTCTAAGGGACTTGAACCCAGGCAACTCTACCCCTGAGCTACATGCCTGGCCCTTTCCTAAAATTTCAATTTCAGGCAGCATCTTTCTTATTAAATTTCTCCAGGCTGGCCTCAGACCCATGGCAGAGCCCAGACCATGTTGCACACTTTGGAGCCCTCGAGGCAGCCCCAAGCCTCCCTGTCTCTGTCTTTGTGTTCTGTGAGGAGCGAGAGGCTGGCGCTCTGTGTGCAGCCTGCCTGCTTTTCCCTGGAAGCCTCACTACTGCCCTTGGGATCTAAGCAGTTTTCTCCTTCCTTAGAATTTCCTCTTCACACGAGACCCCAAGAAAACCTACTGCAGGTAGATGCATAGTAAATGACAGTAGCTCCTGTTGGGGCCAAAGTCCCATGGGTCCCCAGGCCTAGGGATGAAGGGCTGAGTGGATTCCGGGGGCTATTGGGAGCTGTGGCCCACACGCCTCCCCCTGAATGGATGCCAGGGGCTGCCCAGCAGCCTGGCTCTTTTGCATTCATTTCTTCTGAATGAGTCTAGTCTTCCCATTCCCTGGAGCCAGGTCTTGGTTTATTTACCAGACGCTGCATCCAGTGGGGCTCTTGATCTGCCCTGGGAGGCAGAGGGTGGGGGGTGAAAAAAGGAAGACAAGAGTCAGAAAGCCGAGGTCAGGGGGAGCCACCTCTCCTGATGGGAGAAAAGGCGCATCCCTTGAGAAGCTACTGTCGGTGGAAACCCTTCTGGCCCGCAGCCTCCTTGCTGGGCTCCCTTGGGTGCTCCGTGTTCCCAGAACTGGCCCTGTGTTAGCCCTGTGCTTGGGGCCGATCTCCAGCTTCAGCCGCTCCCCACAACCAAAGAACTTGCCGGTGAATCAGGCTTTCAAGAAGCCTCTCTGCTTTGGTCTTTCCAGTGGGGCAGGGGGAGCCTTGGCTAGAAGGGCCTTGTGTTCTCATGACCTCCCTTGAGACTCTGGGCTGGGCTGCTGTGGTGTCAGCAACACCTAGACTGAGGAGGGCGAACTTCACTTTCAAAGATACTCAGTTACTTTTCTCTCCTTGCTGGGACAAAATACCTGACACCCAAAATGAAGGAAGGAAAGGTTTATTTAGCTCAGTTTGTGGAGGTCTCAAAAGGGAATAATTCATAGCTGCAGGAAAGCAGCAAAAAGTAAAGGGAGGAGCAGCCGGGGCTGCCTCTCTCCACTCCTTGGATTGTAAGCAGGCTATCCTGGGGTGGAGGGGTAGCTGTCATACCAGGCGGTCCTCCTGCACAGGATGAAAGTGGTTACAAAGTAAGAACCCTGGCTCCCAGCTGAGTCACTTAAACTGCTAAGCTTCTCAAGTTGACACAATGTATCAAGCAGTACAGCTACAAACTGTCTGCCCTAGGTTCCTACCCCTGATGCTAGCTAGGCCAATCCTTAGGAAGTAACTTTTCCTCCTCTGGGTGGGGTGTTGTGCGGTTTCATTTCTGCAATCTATTCTGTCCTGCACTGTGCCTGCAAGTGTTTTGCTGCAGAGCTTCCAGTTCTGCCCAGTGTGCCTCCAGAGTGGGCAGCTTCCTCTCTGAAAGTGCTGGGGAGAGGACAAAGGCACAGTGCCCTCGGCGCTCCGGCACTGCTGCTGGGACCCGCAGCCTTGGGTGAGCTCTGCTCACCAAGCGCTGTTCTGGGGAGTGGCACCCCCACTTTACCTTAGAGTTGGAAGGGGCTTCTTCCCAGTTCTGGAGTCCTTCATGAGCTTGGCGCGTCAGGTGCTCCGCAGGGGGCCTCAGAGCCCGGGTGAGGCGTGGACAATCCTGTTGCTGTGCCTTCAGGTTCCGAGCTGGAGTTTTGATTCCCAGCCTGAAATTCAGGGTCTGAAACTGAGAGCCAGCTGAGAACTGTGCTCCCATGTTCCTGACAGCCCCCCTGCCTCATTTTTTGATGCCTCTCCTAAAGCCTAACAATCTCTCTACCCCATGGGTATCGCTGCAGAGCTTCGTCTTGCTACTCCCCAAGCGGCCTGTCTAGAAGTAACCCCGTTGAATCCAAACGACTTATTTTTTAATCACTTATTTGTAGCACAGCACAGGGGATTGGACCCAGGGTCTCATGCAAGCCAGGCTAGTGCTTGGCCACCGAGCTGCAGTCCCAGCCTTCGCCTTTCAAAAAGGTTTTGCTATTTATTTGGAGATAGGCTTTCCAGAGCTGCCCAGTCTGGCTTTGCACTACCATCCTCCTGCCTCAGCCTCTCAAATCGCTGGGGTTACAGGCATGGGCCATCGCACCCAGCTTCCCATGCTTTAAATAGATAGAAATGTAAAAGTTGCATACATGAACGGGGTCACACACAATGTTCGTATCAGCTTAATCACATCCATTTCTCTGGTGACATACCCGAAAATGCCTTGTAGTGCTCTGAAATGTTATCTGTAGTCGCCAGACTAGACGATACTACCCCCTGGATCCTTGCTTTGAACCAACTGTCTCAGGTGGGAAGGTTTCATTTTTTTATGGGTGAATAGTACCCCAGTGAGTGGCTGCTCCACATTTCATTCATTTATCAGCTGATGGACAGTTAGTGTCTCAGTTCCTCTTCTCTCGTTGCTGGGACAGATACCTGACACCCAAAGTGAAGGAAGGAAAGGTTTACTTAGCTCACAGTTACTGGAGGTCTCAGTCCACATTGGGCTGGCCCAAGGCTGAGTGGAACAGGCCAGAGAGCAGCAGTTCACGGCAGCGGGACAGCAACAAAATGGTGACAGAGGCAACTGACCAACCCGGGGAGCAGAGAGCAACTGTACTAGTCTGCCTCTGTCTCTCTTTATATTCCATTCAGGCTCTCTGCCTCAGCCTATCCATCTCAGGCCACACCCATAATCCCAGCCCTACTCAGACCCATAATCCCATCAGTACAAAAACACATAATCTGAGTGGATCACCAGTCAAGTCGCAATCTATAGAAGTCCCCATCCCATGATTGCGTGAGGCTTTGGGGGGACAACTAGACATAAACCCTAACAGTTAGGTTGTTTCCATTTCTTGGCTATTGGAACAATGCCACAACTAATGTGGGAGTAGAGACGTCTTCCCCAGGATAACTATTTTATTCTCCCATCAATTAGAAAGCCAGGTTTATAATATGACTTCCTTCCATCAGGCTAGAGATTGAGATACAAGATGTGAGCTTTATTTTTCTCTGTTGTACATGGTTTTTTTTAGGTCAGTTTACACAAACACCACTGGAATTATGTCTCACAGTGACCAATCTTGGTCACATTTAAGATTTTCAATATGTAAAAGAATTTCATAGCCAGGTAGTGCAGTGCAGGCCTGTCATCCCCTCACTTGGGAGGCTGAGGCAGGAGGACTGTCATGAATTTGAGACCAGCCTGGGCTACAAAGTGAGTGCAAAGCCAGCCTGAACTATCTAGCAAGACCCTGTCTCAAACAAAATTTTAAAATAAAGAATATTGTGACTAGATGGTACGAATAAACAAAATAATGAAATGTACACCATTTCCACATAACCCAGTCTTCCCTTTTAATTCTGGTTTCTGGGAATTATCTTAATGGTTCAGATGAGATTCTTTATAAATCAAATGAGTGGCTGAAAAAGTCCTACACCTTCAAGAAAGCACAATCCCAACACATCAAAGTGTCTAACCTGTTTATTATTTGGGGGCAGGATCTACAGGGTGTTCAGGGTCTCACTATTAGATCAGACTCATAGTGCGCCACCTGGTTACAGCCTCCCAAGAGCTGGGATCATAGGTGCCCTCCACCATACCCAGTCTCATTCGCCGTTTGGCCCCTGGGCCTGCTTGCAGGCACTTTAATCCGCTGAGCTCTTTGGCTGCCTCTCTAACATATTTAGTGTATGTGAAACTGTCCAAAAATTAAATAAACTCATTGTATAATGATAATTTTGCTGTATAATATCTATTGGTAACCACAACAGGTGATTTTATGTAAACCTGAAACTTCTGTCCTGGACTCCTTTCCTTAATAGAAAAACACAACAGTTTGTATCTCCAACACTTATCCTGTCTAGTGATTTTGCTCCAAGCCCAGTACACATCAGTGTGCACAAACATGAACGTAGCCGGGCGTGGTGGTGGACACCTGTAATCCCAGCACTCGGGAAGAGGATCCTTGGGTGCTGGAGGCCAGCCTGAGCTACACCGGGACTACAGGGCCAGCTGGGCTACACAGTAAGACCCTGCTAGCAAGAAGAGAAAGTGAGTGTATGTGATACTTGGGTGAGATGAGAAGTAGGAGGCATGGCCTCTGTGTATAAATATATATGAAATAGCATTTTATTTGCAGAAAGTTTAAAAAGTGGAGCAAAACCCAAGAATAACTCATAGCCTCCATGGTTTTGCTATTCCAGTTATAACTGTCAACAGACATATTAGTTTCTTTCTTTTTACTAAAAAAAAAGTTTTGGTGTTTAAATAAATGACATTTTATCCCCCTCCCCCCCAAAAAAAGACCCACCCCCATTTCCACAAGAATTAACACTAGCGCAGGTTTTGCAGACTGGCCATTGATCTCTCCTACTTCTTCCCATGCATTTTGCAGGGCCAGGAGTGAGCCCAAGGGTGTCCTGGACATAGGCACAGACAGGAGTGGAGCTGCGATCCGAGGGGCCGCGAGTTTCCGGGGAATATGCCAGTAGGTCATCTCTGTAGAGTATCAGGAGAGATCGCATGACATTTCTGCTTTAGAAATGCTGCCAGTAGTGTTTTCATGATGATCGCATTCCTCATGGAGAGTGAGTTCACATGCTTATCTTCATACTTTTTAAAAAATTTCTCTTACCCTGCAATCCATCTCTCTGTTGCCTTTCTATATGCAAAAGGTCTGTCCTGCCAGTATTGGAGTTTATCCTTCCTTATTGGGTAGTACTCCATTGTGTATGAAAAACGTGTGTGTGTGTGTGTGTGTGTGTGTGTGTGTGTGTGTGCTTTGCGACAGGGTCTTGCTATGTAATTCAGCAAGGCTGAATATTCAAGGCTGGCCTTGAACTCCCCATGTAGCGTAGGCTAGCGTCAAACTTGTGAGCGCTCGGATTATGGGCATGGACCATCACGCCCAGGATCGCCTTTTCTCCATCTACCCATCTGCTGATGGATTTATAGACTACCACCAAGACTTAGCTACTGTGAATTGCACTGTGATAAACATGGGCATACATGTGGTTCCGGAAAATCATCTCTTTAACTCTTTTAGGAAGATAAGCTGGGTCAGACCAAGTTTGCTGGTGAATGACCATTGTGAATTGCATAATGGTTATAATTAGTTTACATTCTCACCAATACATAAGCACCCCCCTTACACAACATCACCAGCACTTGCTATTATCTGATTTATGATGGCCATTCTTTTCTGGAATAAGATGGAATCTAATTGTGTTATTTCGCAAGGGTTTCACTATGCAATTCAGGCTGACCTTGAGCTCAGTGTATCCTAGGCCAGCATACCACCATCTCCAAAGGGCTGAGATTATAGCCCTGTACCACCATGCCCAGTTCTCATTATTTTAATTTACAACTTCTCTAATGGTCAGACATATTGGACATTCTTTCAAGTACTCATTGGCCAATTGTATTTCTTCTTCTAGAAGTTTCCATTCATTTCAGTTGCTCATTGTTTGATTTGGTCTTTTACTTGGGAGGGCTAGTATTTTTGAGTTAGATGTTACTATATCTACATATTAGTCCTCTGTCCCAGAACTAGTGTCTTTTTTTTTCTTCTCATTCTGTAGTTTGATTTTCACTCTGTTGGTTATTTCTTTTGCTGTGCAGATTTTAATTTGCTATGACCCACTTACTGATTCTTAGTACTATTTCGTATGGCTCTGGAGTTTTGTTTTGACTATAAACTTAGCACTTGGGAAGCTGAAGCAGGAGGATTACAGTGAGTTTAAAGGTCAACATGAACTACAGTGAGGCCTTGTCTTTGAAACTGGTAACAGGCAGCAGTCATTAAGAGGAGTCACTAAGCCGGGCGTGGTGGCGCACGCCTGTAATCTCAGCACTCGGGAGGCTGAGGCAGGAGGATCAGTGCGAGTTCGAGACCAGCCTGGGCTACAATAGTGAGCTCAAGGCCAGCCTGAACTGCATAACAAGATCCTGTCTCAAAAAGACAAAAAAAAAAAAAAAAAAAAAAAAGAGAAGTCACTAATAGTATTCGATGCCGTGGTAGCCTCTTGTGTTCCTACTGGAGGAAGCACAGGCCTGGGGCCAAGTTGGGAGAAGTGGGTCAGAGCCACAGCTGTCATCAGTCTGCGCGGAAGGTGCGTTTCAGTATCTGGGCAAGGACCCACTGTGCCACAGCTGAACTTTTTAAGTATGTAACCAAAGGCGGTGCAGCTGCCCTACAAACATGAAGACAGGCGCCATGGCACTTGAAAGTATATTACACGCATCTCAGGGTACAGATGTGTGTTCAAGTAATTATGAACCTCAAAATATCAGGGAATTTGGATTTTTTGTTTTAGTGCTTTGGATCCAAAGGATGTACCATAACGATTTTATGATCTCTAAAGATTTAGGTGCAGCACGAACTTTAGATGACTGTTAAAACAGCCTCCTCTTTTGTCTCTGAACCTGAGGACCACGACACCGTCAGTTAGTGGCCTCAGACTTCGCCCTTGGCCTGCAGAGACAAGGTCCGTGAATGGGCTCCCCCAAACGAAACAAAAACCAGAGGGAGGAGCGGTGTGAGTTAGGCGATTGCGCGGTGTCTGGGCACCCAAGGGCTATTCCTTCTCGGGCCCCAAAGCCGCCTTCTTGGGAGCACGTCGCTCTCCCCCACGCCAAGTCCGAGGCCTAGTGCGGGGGCTACGCCTCGTCGTTCTCCGCAAGAGTCGCTCTGGCGGAGCCCCGCCGCGGGCACCCGCTGCTGTCCCCCAGGCCCGCTGTCCCCGCCGCAGCGGAGGGCCCAGTTCGCCTCCCGGCGCCCCGCCGCTCGCCTGCGCCTCTGCGCATGCGCCTGGCAGCCCCCCGCGGCGCCCTTTCTCGGAACAAAACTAGAGCCCATCCGCGGAGATCCGCAATTTGCGTAGACCCGAGGCTCCTTACCGCTCCGACCCTCGAAGCAGCGCCCACCAGGGCCGCCGCTTCCCTGCGCGAGCGGTGCTTCCGGACCGCGCGGTGCGTACGCCCATCGCGTAGCGCCCATAGGCGGACGGGCTGCGCGTGCGCAGAGCGCTCCGCCCGCCCGGTACGCCGCTAGCGTAGCGCGGCAAGGGACGCCCAGGCCTGCGCGACGCAGTTGGCGCAGCGGGTGTTGGTGAATCCACGACTTGGTGCAGCCGGGTTTGGTACCGAGCGGAGAGGAGATGCACACGGCACTCGAGTGTGAGGTAACTATAAAACCCCGATTTGTTTACATTCCCTCCCCCAGAACCGGCCCCGTGCGCCGCGGAGCCTGCGAGGCCCGGGACGCGGCGGCGGGCCGGCGAGGCAGCGGCCGGGGCGGGTCCCGCGGGGCTGTGGCGGGGCAGGGCGGGCGGGCAGCGGGGAATCGGCTCGGCCCGCGCCCCGCTCCCCGCTCCTCCGGCGGCGCCGTCCGCGATCCTGCGACGCCCGCGCTGTGGCCAGGCCGATCGGATCGGATCGGATCCGGCCGGGCCGGGCCGGGCCCGGCCTGGCAGGCTTTGTTCGTGCGCTGCGCCAGGGGGGCGGCGGCGGGAAGCCAGGACCCCGGTCTCGGCTGGGCGCCGGCGGCCCGAGGGGTGGGCGCGCGGTCGTGACGTGAGGCTTCTGCGCCCGCGCGCGCTCACGTGGGCCGGCACGTGGCGTGGGCCGCGCCGCGGGTGGGCCATTCTGAGTGGGCGCGTGCGGGAGCGGGGCGATCGAGCGGGCGGCGGCGCGCTACCCCCTTCCCTCGGTAGCGTCTCCGCGTGGCCGTGGGAGCCGCGCCGCACCGCCCAGCGTGGGCTCGCTGTGGCCTTCGTGCTATGATCTGGAGTGCACATAAGTGAGGAGCGAGTGTACACTGGGGAAAGGAACCGGGTGTACGCGTGAAAGCTCACGCCAGACCCCGGACTGCCCTGCGCTCATACTCCCCGTTTTGCACAAATCCGGCGGCTTGTTTCGAGAGCATGGGAGTGAGCCGGATGTCCCGTGTGCTGTCTGCCCGGAAGGTTTCACCGGGGATAGCAACATCGTATTCAGTATCGGTGGTACATCCTGTGTAGGAACAGAAACAAGGATGTGCTGGCAGGCATTTTTAACCATTTTGTTTCGAGAATACCGTCAAGTATGTAGGATTGCAACAGAAACCCATGACGAAATAGCCCCTCTGGTAAAGCTTTAAATTCCTGACTGCCTAGCCAGGACTGTAAGCCCGAAAAAATGCAAATGATTTCCTTCAGGCATTTCATGTTGTACTGTTGGCCTGCGTTTGGGAATATGAAGGAGTAACTACGTTCTGCTGGATCACTAAGACACCCTTGGTTTTTCTTCAGTTCTCAAAGTTGAGTTCTGTCAATACACCCTTGTGCAGGAACAACTATGCTGATTGAAAAGACGTGGTTGGGAGATCCGAGGTCAGATGTACATTCGACATTTTGGGATTTGGATTTTCATTTTGGGGACGCTTAACTTGTGTTTCAGTTAGGCATTTTGCTGCGAGCACTTTTTTTTTTTTTTTTTTTTTTTGAGACAATGTCTCGCTATGTAGGTCAGGCCTTGAAACCCAACAGGCTGGCCTTGAAATCCCAATGATCCTCCCGTTTCAGTGTCCCAAGTTCCGGGACTGTAGGTGTGAGCCACCTTATCCCGCAATTTTTTTTTTTTTTTTTTCCTTTTAGAGACATGGTCTTGCTTTGTAGCCCAGGCTGGCTGTGAAATTGCAAGGATCCTGCTGTCTCAGCCTCCTCAGTCTTGTCAGTACCAGCGTGCTTCACTACACCCAGCCAAGCTTACACAATTCTTTGCTGAAGTACTTCCAGGAGGCCTCAGATTTAGAATGCAGATACTGTCTTAGGTGATGCTTTTTTCAAAAATTTGCACGATATTGGAGATTGAACCCAGGAAGCTCAGAGCCTCTTAGAGCTTCAGGCCTTGGTGTCATGAGCCATTTATTTTGCAGAGTTGGCCAGGATGGCCTCAAAATTGAATAGACATTTGTGCGTCAGCCCTTCTCCCATTCATTTTCTTTCTTTTTTGTGGGACCGGTGTTCAAACTGATGACCTTGCACTTGCCAGTCAGGCACTTGTGCCATGGAGCTATCTCCTCAGCCCCTCCCGTTCATTTTCAATTAAAGAAAATTGTCAGTATTTTATTTTGTTCACTCCTGCTTTTAATGTTAGCCAGTATTCGCTTGTATGACTTTGGGAGGCATTAGAGGTTCAAATCCTGGATCTGCTGCTAACTCTGGCTACCTTGAATGAACTACTTTCCAGTAGTCTTCGCTGCAACCTGGAAGTGCTATAAAATCTACCTTCGCTTACTGTGGCGATTGAGTGTGGTAATGAACCTAAGGGCTGCAGTCCACTACTTAATCATCTTTTCTATATAATTCTTTCCTTGGTTGTGGGGTACTTTTTTATGTATAGTTTTGTTATTCCTAGAATTAGATTTGATAATTTCTACTACCCTTTGAGAAGAAACTGCCCAAGCTTTTGTTTTGTTATGTTCATGTGTAATAAACTTTTTTCTGGACTGTTTATTTTGTGTCATGTAATTACACACCATTTTCCCCCTGCCAAACTGCGTTCTTTGATGGGACGCATACACCATAGCTTTTTGTGTGGTGCTCAGGATGCATTAAAGGAATTTTCAAAGCTTGCTTGTGTACCTCTTGATTAACAGTGTTAATTTAAAAAAAAAAAACCAAAACCCTTAAGTTTAGCATTAATTTAGGGAATACCTTAAATAAAATCATCAGCTTTTACCTTTATAGCACTCATCTCATGAATGAAGACTGATATTCCTAAATTGGACATGAAAAGAAAGAGGAAATGGGAGAGAAATGTAATCAAAACAGGTACAATTTTAATAATATTTTAAGCTATCTTTCGCTACAGTATCATTGTCATAAGAAGCACATGGCAGGGAGGCCGTGCGTGTAGCTCAGTGCTACAGCGGCTGTCTGGCATCCGCCTCGGGTCCATCTGCATTGCAACAGTTTTATCTCTTGCAGAGCTGCTAGCCTGTTTGTCCAGGGACTGCTCTGCGTGATCCTCAGCGGCTGGCTGCTGCCCCCTAGCGTCTGCTTGCCCCGGAGGTGGGCTTGGGAGCTTTTCCCCTCCCCTGCACAGCACACCACACCATGGTTTTTTTTTTTTTTTTTTTTTTTCTTGTTTCAGAACTTTTGTTTGTTTATTTGTTTTTATGGCCGGCTCAGCCTGCCCCAAGGGCAGGGCTGGCGTAGCATGTGGTGCCCGAGGTCGAACCGCGGTCCCTGCAGCCGCCTAAGCTTTCCTAACCAGGCGCTTTAGACCATTGAGCCATCCTGCCGGGCCCCCACACCACGGTTTAAATTTCATCAGGTCTACCTCTGGCGCGCTTCCAGCAGGTGGGCGTGCCCAGTGAAATGGGTGTGTGGGCCTTCGGGATTGATTACTTTTTGCCTTCAGATTTCCTGAACAGGAAAAACGGGATGGAGATAGAACCTATCAGGTTAACAAATTGCTTGGTAAACGCACACGTGGTTTTTTAAACCTCCAAATGCCTTAAAGGTATCTTTGAAATTAGTTTTTTATGTATTCAATCGGGGCTACTTGTCTTGAGAAGGGTGTTACGAGAGTGTGCTTTTGGCTTAATTTAGTTCCATATAACTTGTTTCAGCTTGATTAATTTGAAAATTTACATGGGAGAGCTTTGAAATTTATTTTGGGCTGTGACATGGGTTTTGAAGAAGTTTCAAGGTCCTTTTCATGACAAAATTTTCTGCGGTTATGTAAATGCTCAGGCTTCAGGTTATAAAAATCAGTATGCCAGTCTCTTCCTTACTCTCTCAGGTTTTGGAGGTGGGCTCCCCAGGGACTTACAGTTTCTCTTAAATATGTTATTGAGCAGTAAAAATTTACTGGAATATTTTAAAAATGTGTTCAGTAGGTAGCGAAACAATTTGTAACAGCAATACTGAATGTATTTCCAACTGCTTAGGAAATCAGTGTATTCAGAAATTGTAAAACAACACAATAAAAAAAATAAAAAAAAAAAAACCAGTAATTTATTGTCCTACCACATGAATAGCTCTGAAATGGTAATTTCAGTTTTGTCAGAACCTAGGGCTTTTAATTGACTGTCAAAGTATTAAATTGGATATTTAATAGATTTTTAACGTTAACGATGTTAGAGTAAGATGCTAATAATGTTTGTGTACCTATAAAATACTGTTCAATTAGCATTTATCTTTACATTCTAACAAACAGTAGAGGGTTGTATAGTTCTATAAATACTTTGTGATGACTCATTTTTAAAATGTCTCACTGCTGAGAAGCAGGAAAGCATCCATGGTGCCAGTGCTCACATTCCTGTTTCTGAGTCCTGATCCCGTCCTGCACACACACCCTTCTTTGGGAGATGAGCCGTCACCATCAGCAAAGGTTTTAGGGGTGAGAAGAGTGAGTGAGAACGTGGTAGGAAATAACCTTGCATTACCCGTGCAGGAGGATTTAGATCATGGGTCAGCTAGCTGGCCCCGGGACAGAGTCACTGCGTTTGCTTGGTGAGTCAGTGTTCTTGGGCCTGGTGTCCCCGGTATTGCTCATTTCTGCTTCTGCGCTAGGCTGCGGGTTGAGTAGATTGCGGAGCCCACAGGACCGTAGACCTTTAGTTTTATTACCTGGCCCTTTCAGCGCGCCACTCTGGGTCTGCGTGTTAATCTCCCATCATTATGACACGCCGTGTTCTAGAACGCTGGTGGTGAGCCCTCTGGACTCCTGCCCAGGCTGCATGAATAAAATCCTCTGGTAGCAGGGCAGTCAGCAAGCTCCAATGTGTGTTCTCAGGTGTCACCTTCACCCTTTCCATTTTCCCTTGGCCTGAGAAATGGCATTATTGTGCTTGACGTTGGAATGTCACCTCCCACCGGGCTGCCCTGGCCTTCTGCTGGGCGTTCTGCTCCTTGTCATGTAGCTGGCTCAGAGTACTCTCTGCACTAATGGGAGAGCGGGTTATCTTCCCTGTCAGTTCTTAAGAGCAGGAGATACATAATTTCTTCCTACTTTCTACTTAAACAGGTACAGGCACACAGTGAACCTCAGTTCTGTTTGTTCTTCCACTCTCCCTGCTTCCCTCCCTCCACCGCTAGGATCCCCTTTCCTTGTGTGCATTATTTTGGTCGTTACTTTCTTCTTTCAGTCAGCCTTTTTCTCTGTGGCTCAGGCTGGCTTTGAACTCCCCTGTGGCCATGGCTGGCCTTGGACTCACAGGGATCCATCTGTGTCAGCCATCTGACTGGGCCTGTGGTTGTGCCATACCTTGCTGGGCTCTTTCGGGCTTTCATTATTAATGTTAATATTGCTATTTTTAAGGGGCTGGAGAGAGAAGGGCCAGGTCTTCAGTTCCATCTCTGCCCCACAAGTATTGCTACTTTTGGCTCTAGCAGCAATATGCCTGCTTGCGTTCACTGTGGGTGTTTGCTACCTGTATATTTATTTTCATACCTCCTCCCTAGCTCTGCCTCGTTCCCTTCCTTCTCCATCTCCACTTTCCCGTCTTCCCAGTGCAGTGCACAATTGTGCTCACAGATGTGGGAGTGCACATGAGGTCCGTGGCCTCTTGGTGCACCGGCCTCTCGGTGCACCCCCTTCTGGAGGAGAGCGGTTTGTCATGGCTTATGCAGGAAGAAGTGCACTTTGCGCTATGGTGTGAAGAACTGGCCTTTGTGAAGAAGATGATGGAAGATTGCTTTATACTGCGTGTCTGTACGAGGAGTAACACGGTGCGTAGCATTACAAAATGGAAGTGGCAGAATATATATTGAATGTAAAATCAGGTACTGTGGGACATCGATATAATGTACGTGATATGATCAAAAGACAGATGCTTGATAGCCTTAATGTATCAAGAGACACCTTGCCTTCAGTACCCTCCAAAACTGCCTTTCGCTTGGGAACCGGTCTGGACGGTGACCTTTTGTGGTCATTGTGACCTGTGGGATAGTTCCCAGTTGCACCGCAGCTTGCATGGAGAAGCTGGGGGCGGATGCTGGCTTTCCTCCCAGCCTCCCTGCCTGCTGGACAGCACAGAGCTACTTCCCTAGGCAGCACCCCTGTGGCACCCCCCCCCCCAGCTCCTCAGGCCTTTGCAGCGAGAAAGAGTGCCGGGGGGGGGGGGTGGGGGTGGTTAAAGGCAGTCCCTGGTGGTGTGATGTTTGCAAAACGGCATGGTCACCTTTTCCTTTGGCCCCGCCTCCTCTGCCTGTTACAGTCATGAGTCCATATTTTCTGTTCCCATAAACTTTTAGAGTAGAATATCACTTAATAACATTCGTGTTTGGAATATGTTTTCCTTTAAGAGTTTGGTTTTAAATAATATGTTCTAGTTTTCTCAAAGTGAATAATTAAAATAATATAAATGGTGTAAATTTAGTTTATTTTCAAGAAAATCATACCAGTTTTTTAAAATTGAAGGGACTCCAACATGCTAAAAATCAAGTTACTGAAAGATAGTAAGAAACAATACTGTATAAGTTCACTGTAAATATAATTTTGTATGATTCATAGAACAACTAAGGCTTTTCCTGTGAACTTTTGCCTATAAGCAAGTACTTGAAAGGAGTTTTGACATTAAAAATAGTGTAGTTCTTTTAGAAGCATGGTATTTCAACCTATACTTAAAAAACTATTAAATAGGAAATAGCTTAAATGCAGAAATCAAGAGAACGCAAAACGTGGGTCGCATTATATGCACGTTGTCATTAGGCTGCGCAGGCGCAGCAGCAGGGGCCAGGTTGTGGCCTGTGAAACCCGTATGTTGACAGAAACAGTGGACATCAGGACAGTGTCCCTCATGCCTCCCCTGCTCGTGGCCGCGCAGCCCCTCACCCTGGGGGCTCGATCAGGATGAGTGTGCAGCTAGATGTGAAAGGTTAAAATTGTTCCAATCAAGTTACCAAAAGCAGTGGTACAAGTTGGGATTAAATGTTTGCCTATCATGCGCATATGCTGAATTATAAGTGGGTTTCTTCCACACGTGTGATTTTTGATTAAACATTTTAAATTTATAATTACTGGGCTTTTTGTTATTTTAATCAGATGTACATGTGAATATAGTTTAAAAAGCCAATGGTTCTCTATAGTTTTTCAGAGAAGAGAAACAGGCAGTCATCTTTGTCCTGTTTCTTTTGCCTAGAGTGGTCAGGAGCCAGTTGAGGACCTCAGCGCCCCTCGCCTGTCCCTTCTCCCCGCGCCTGGCTCTCAGGGCGGCCCCTGCTGGCGGAAGGGAGCTCGCGCCCCCCGTGCTCCGGCCTGCATGTGCTCTGCTGCACTTCCTCAGCCACTTAGTTATAATTTGGCTTAGAACATTGTTTAATATTGTCTCCTTAGGCTCTAAATGTTATTGACAGCTGGCTTATTGTAGTACAGCTAATTTTTCTTTCCTGCGGTACTTTTCTTTCTGACAGTAATTTCCTTATATTTTTCTTACTTTCCCTTTAATACAAAGCATCAACCTGGTGTACGTGCCAGCATCTGTCTCCACTGTTTTGCCGTACTGCTCTGAAAGAAGAGAACATATTTCAGATGCCATGGCTTTCAGGAATTCACATAATTTTCTTATATACTAGAAACTGTTAAACTTGGTAATAAAATTGATCCTGGAATGGTAACTGACGTTGATAGCTTGCTTGGGCATTTGGATTGCATTTTGGTAAGAGTACTGAATGGCCAAGCTGTGTCACCTCACGTTGCTGATTACTCAGAATGATTGCAAGGGTAGCTGTCATTAATTGGGCAGAGAGCTTCCCTGTGGGGAGCTTGGTGCTGTGGTCAGCAGCGTTAGAAAGTGGCCATGTCATGCAACATAACTGCCCTGGAGCTTCTGTGTCATTGCCCTGCACCTCCTGACCTCACAAGGGTCATTCTAACTGGCAGCTCCTGCAGATGTCACTCTTCTACAAAATCGGATTTGTGACAGTGACACAAACGAAAACAGGCATGCATGAAGGGGTGATGGTGATAAAGAGCCGGGGCAGTGGCAGTGGCTGCTCTCTGCAGCACATTGCAGAAGGCTCGTGTGCACCTGGGGTGGAAGGATGCTCAGGCCTGTCAGCTAACTAACAAAAGGCACAGATGTCTTAGGAGTTTCAAAAGGCATGTCAGTATCTAGCGTCTGCTAGCAGCTTCCCAGCCAGTGTCTTAACTAATCTCCGATTAGCTTTTTGAATTCATAAATAGAGCAGGGCAGGGGAGATAGCTCAGCAGTTTAAACACCTGCCTGGCAATTGCAAGGCCCTGAGTTCAATCCCCAACCCCCCCCCCAAAAGAACCGCTCATAAATAGAAGAGCAACTGCAGTAAAATTATAAAAAGCTTCTTATTGCAGTAAAATTATAAAAAGCTTCTCATTGCAGTAGATTGCTTATAATGAAAGGTGAAAAGCAGAAATGGTACTAGTTGTTCAGAAATGGTAGTAGTTGTTCAGATATTTAGTGAGAATTGTAGCTTTTACATAAATGTTTCAAATATCGTAAAGATGGATTTGATGTGCTGTTGATTGGTTTGGTCCCTTAAACAAGGTATTTATAGTTTGTATGTTTTTTTAAGTTAGTGAAATGGGATAAATATTGACTGAGCTCAGCCAACATGCATCTACTGTTTTCTTTTTAATATTTTATTTACTGGTTTGGTACAAGGTATTGCTATGAAGCTCAGGCTCGTAGTGATCCTCTGTCTTAGCCTTCCTGGCACTGGGATTACAGATGTGTGCCACAACACCTGGTCTTGGGGCCAGCAGGAGCTGGCACAGATACGGTACCAGGGATTGCACCCAGATCCTTGCGCTTACTTAGACTGCTAAGCTGTCTCCTGTTGCATGTTACGAGTCAGTGCAGAAAGAAATGATAAAAAGACCCAATGAAGGTAGCTCAGAGGACTCACTGAGATTCGTTCCTCAGTGAGCACAGAATCCCAGAAGCAACTCAGCTTTATTTTGGGCTAGTGAACATGATCTCATGCATAATTACTTTAGCAAAGGAGGACCACGTCCTCTACTGACTTCCACCTTTTCCACACTTTTCCTCCTCACTAGGTTCACGCAGTTGCTAACTGTTAACATTCCACAAGGGAGGAAGCAACAAATAGGGAGCCAGCAGGTGAAGCTGCTTTCTATCTCCCGGAGTCCCAGCTTTCTGGGATTCTCAGTAATAGCCCACAGCTGTCCCTGGGCTTTGTTCATTGCACCCTGTTTCTTGAGATGTTAATTAGGCTATATTTTCCCGCTTTTATTATTTTTTATGCTGAAAAAATTTTTTTTTGAGGTATCAGGGCAAGGACTGTAGACTTTTGATTCATAGCCTGTTGAGGGACCTGTTCTTATAGCCAAACAGTGCAGACACAACATACTACTATGCTTCCACTAAATCATGGGGTAACATGAAAAGGTTTTCAATGCCATTTGTAACAGATCAGTGCCAGACAATTCTGACAATTGCTTTGCAAAAGTATCATCAATATGTTGTTGAAAAGACAGGATCTCAACTGTAATACATTGTAGACTAACAATTTGACATAACAATAATTTGTCCTTGTTGTGGTTTGTGTATAGGTGTCCCCCCCAAAGCCTCATGCAGTCATGGGACAGCTTCCAGAATTTGTGATTGATAATTGTGGGAATGGGCGCTGCACCTCCCCTGGGGCAGGTGATTTGCATTTCAATGTAAGGGAGGAAGAGAAGTGAGCTGCTCCAGCTGCTGCTACCTCTCCCTGCACTCTTGCTCTTTGCCTGCCACGATGAAAGGTTGTTTTCTGCCATGTGCCTCTCTGCTTGGAGTCAGGTGAATATGGACTGAAACCGCCAGTAACTGTGAGCTAAATAAACCTTTCCTTTCTTTTTTTTTTTTTTTTTGTCTTTTTGAGACAGGGTCTTGCTATGCAGCTCAGGCTGGCCTTGAGCTCACTTTTGTAGCCCAGGCTGGTCTCGAGCTCGCACCAATCCTCCTGCCTCAGCCTCCCGAGTGCTGGGATTACAGGCGTGAGCCACCACGCCCGGCTTCCTTTCTTCATTTTGAGTGTCAGGTATTTGTCCCAGCAATGAGAGAAGAGGAACTAAGACAGTCCTAAATCGTTTATCTTTAGAGTCTGTCCTTGAGAAGTCCATAATTGTTCTGACTTCTTATGCCACTGCTAAGCAGAATGAACAGTTTGTACACCTTGAATCAATGCTACTCCAGCTGTAGCAGCTGTGGCTCTGATGGTTATTATTCTTAGAAGTATGGCTATCACAAGTTCAGTCATTTTTTTCTGTTCTCTTCTTTAACAGGCCACAGCTGTCCCCAGGCTTTGTTCATTACTCTCCGGTTTGTTTTTTTTTATTAATTTTTTTTTTCTTGTTTCAGAACTTTTGTTTGTTTATTCAGTCATTTTTATGGCCAGCTCAGCCTGCCCTGAGGGCAGGGCTGGTGCAGCATGTGGTGCTGGAGATCCAACTGTGGCCCCTGCAGCTGCCTGCAGGCTCTTTACACCACTGAGCCATCCTGCCGGGCCCCACTCTCCGTTTCTTGAGAGGTTAATTAGGCTACAGTCTCCCTAGCCCACATCTACTGTTTTCATTGGAATGAATTTTGGGGAGAAAAATGAGAGATGGCCAGAACTACATGCCCTTGTTCATGGCACTCTAAGCTAAACACGTGAGTTTATAGATCAGATAGCTGATGCAGTGGGGCCTGAAAAGCAGGCCCTGACGCTCTTAGGAGGGCTCTGTGTTTCCTGCTGGGACTCATCACTGCAGTCCTTTTATCCACTGCAGCATTTGTGATGTCAGAGAAACTAGGCTGTTGCGCTGAGCCTTTCCTCTTTCTCATCAAGTGTTGGCGGGCGGGACGCTGCTGTCATCTGGAGGGACCCTGGATGTGCTGACAAATGCTGCTATGCTCACGCACGCTTTCTGCAGCCTTCTTTCAAAGGAGTACAGTGAAGGGGCTTTCTCCCTTGGCGCTGTGCCTTTGAAGTCTCAGTGAAATATCATGCCCCATCTAATAATCAGACTATAAGCTGATATTCCCACTTTCCCAAGCAGTTCATATATAGCAGTTCAGCTGGTAGGTGTAGTAGCAGTGTGGGGATGAGCTACATAAAAATATTTCTGTCCCAGTGTGCATGTGGTATTATATAAAAATAACATTGCATGAGTAAGTCGAAGTGGGAATGAAATCTAGGTTTATGTACCATTAATAACTTACTATTAATAGCATTTAAATAGTGTAAAAAATCATGTAAGCCTTTTACCATGTTAAAATATGTGTATTATTTGGTTCTCTAAGTTACTAGGAGATTGAGGTTTGCCCAAGGACTCCACATTAATAAACGACAGCCAATCTCCAACATCTTTGGCTTCTTGACTGGTGCTGCTTACTGTGCACATGGCCTCCAGCATGGCCTCTCCCAGGGAGTCTGCACTCCTGGTACTGAATCACAGAAGGAAGCGAAGCCGATGTGTGCCTGTAAGATAAAGCTCAGTCAAGCCTTTCACCATGGAAGTGTCAGTTGTTTTTGTGCAATTAAAGATGACAAATACAACCTACTTCACTCATTCATTCATTTTTGATGATAGGAAACAAAATTTTATATAAATAATATTTGCCTCAATATGAAAGAAAAGGGCCCGGCAGGATGGCTCAGTGGTCTAAAGTGCCTGCTTAGGAAAGCTTAGGCGGCTGCAGGGACTGCGATTTGATCCCTGGCACCACGTGCTGCACCAGCCCTGCCTTCAGGGCAGGCTGAGCCGGCCATAAAAACAAAAGTTCTGAAACAAGAAAAAAATAAAATAATAAAATTAAAAATAAAAATTAAAAAATATGAAAGAAAAAGATAATTATGTACATAATATACAACATTGGGATGCAAGCAGGTATATCTTGTCAAGATATGAGAAACACAACTTGCTAATTTACAAGTTGGGTGAAAATCAACTTTGTCAAAAATAATGTTCACCAGTCTGAATAAACACGTATTTTTAAATATTTAGTACAGGGTCTCACTACACAGATCGGACTTGTAGTGCTCCTCCTGTTTTCAGCCTCCCAAGTGCTGGGATTATAGGCGCATGCCACCATGCCCAGTCTATAACCTCCTTTAAGAAGTCTTGCAATGCAACTTTTAAAAATGAAATCCTTTGTAGAACTAGGAAGCTATGTATACATATCCTGAATAGTCACATTAGCTTACTTAAAAGCATGGTTATTTATATAATCTCAGTTGAGTGATTTCCCTTTGAATTTTTACCTAATTGACCTTCAAATTAACATTTGGGAACATTAAAAAGACTAGTTTTAAAACCGTTCTAAGGGGTCAGCAAGATAGCTCAACAGACTAAACACCTGTGTAGACAATCACAGGGACTAGGGTTTGATCTCTGGCACCTCATGTTGCATTGGTCCCACCCTTTGTACTCTGCACCAGCCATCAAGACTGGGCATGCTGGTACAGGACTGTAGTTATATAGTGAAACTCTGCTTAAAAACCATACAGAAAACAAACGCTTTTGTAGTATGTGTTAAGGCAATTGCTGATAGTGTTTTGGTTGGAAGATGGACAGACATATTAGTGTGTGTGTAAGAATCCTGGCCTTGAGTGGTAGAGGGCATGGCCTCCACTGTCACAGGCTTGGTCTCCCCACCTTTGAGCTGTGGGTTATATTCTGTGAGCGTCGTGTTCCTTCTATATGAAGTAAGACTGCTTAGCTAAATATTCCTAAGGCTAGTTTCATCTTTGCTCATTTGTATAAAATAAATGGTTTTGCTTGAGAAAATATCTGTGGGGGAACTTTTTTTTTTTTTTTTCTTTTTGTCTTTTTGAGACAGGGTCTCAGTATGCAGTTTAGGCTGGCCTTGAGCTCACTTTTGTAGCCCAGGCTGGTCTTGAACTCACACCAATCCTCCTGCCTCAGCCTTCCAAGTGCTGGGGTTACAGGCGTGCGCCACCATGCCTGCCTTTGAGGTCCTCTTTTGATGAGATGACCACATGTAAACTAAATTACCTGAAAGGAGACACGGTTGAGACAACTCATAGACAAAAATGAACACTAGACTCCATGACAATTG
>PVJA010011327.1:0-55020 GCA_004027025.1 Myocastor coypus
AATATCTTTGACTTAGCTTGGAAATGATATTTTCTGACCATCATTGATATTCTAATAACTTTCCATACAATGTGATATAAGCAGTTACACAATTTTGACACAGATATTTGGAAATTCAAGGAAATACAAAATTGTAGCCTGTTAAGACTATGGTATTTGGCCCAGTCTCTTATTTTCAAGTACTACTCTTGAGAGAGAGGATGACAATAACTGAGTTTACACCAGGAGCAGTACATATCAAAAAGACAAGAGTGACATGTATTCCAAACATAGTTTTAGCATTACATTGTGCTATAATCAATACGCTGAACCTTTTGAAGGCTCTTGAGACCAATATCTGATTCATCCTGTGTACATAAGTGTATGGTTTTGCTATGAGTTCTTAGCTTTGGAATCTCCTGGACTGCTGGAGAAAAACAAAAAAACAGGGATATAATTCTAAGCTGCTAATGTCATGCAATCCCAAATTCTCTGCCTGATCCTGTCATTGGTTCTCTGATATCAGTGACCTTAGAAAGATACCTCAACTGTATTGAATGATAACGATCTTCACACTGTGTTCCCACTACTCTTTGGTGATGAAATGAATGAGCTAAGTGTTTGCCACACAATCTGTAAACAATACGACCCATTCCTGGAACAACTGACTAAGAAGAGAAAAGGCTTCCTTCAGCTAGTGGTTTAGAGGATCTAGTCCATAGCCAATAGGCCTGCCACTTTTAATATTCTGGTGGGGGTACTGAATGACAATGACAGAGCACAAGACAAAGCAAAAATGTCTCCTTGTGGACATAAACAGAAGAAAGGAATAGGAAAAGGGCTGTAGTCCCACCTTCCTCTCTAGGGACACCAGCAGTGACCTAAAATCCTCCCCAAAATGCTGTGCCTTTTGCCCATAGCACTAGCCTGGCGACCTACCTGTAACCACATATGCCTCTGAGGGACACTTAATGTTAAAACTATAGCAGTCTCTTCCTTCCTTCTGCCACTTCTTAAAATTATTAAATATTAGTTAGAAGTGTCACTCTGCTATCAAAACCCTCCCCCAGTTTTTAAGCTTCTCACCTAGAGATGCTGTAAATCTTACAGAGACTCAGAGCTCCACTTTTTTCTCCACTTTCAACTCCTGTATGTCTTGTCCTTTTCTGACAATTATCCTCATTGTGCATATGACACACACTTGACTTATCAAATTCTTTTTCCCTCCCTTTGCTAGATTGCAAATGTCAAAATGACAATGGTATGTTTTGGTGATACTCCAAGTGGCTGTACAATGGGACATGGTACATAGATGTTATAAAATAAATTAATTATGCATCAACAATTGATTTTGTTAAGTACTAATGCTTTTAAATGGTAATAATGACACACAAAAAGAAATGCAGCAAAATGGAGTAAAATCGAAATGATAGAATTTGCAACAAGAGAAAGACATGTGTGTTGGGGCCCAACACTGACTGACAGGGAGAATGAAAGAAAGTGTGATGAGTAATGATTGCAAAGAAAAAGGGTGACTAATTAATCTATGCATTTGAAGATAACAAATCTCAAATAAGAGCAGTCCCAAAAGGGAAGGGTTTGAGGTACATCAGAAAATATGTTTCTATCCCGTCTTTTCCATTAACTGTGTTTTCAAAGTGGCTATTCAGACGAAAAAAAAAAAAAAAAAAAAAAAAAAAAAAAAAAAAAAAAAAAAAAAAAAAAAAAAAAACATAGCATTTGAGTATATTTACAAGGAATAGTTTCATTCTTTCCCTTAATAAGCAGAAGAGCCAGTGATTAGCATTATGATTAGCAGAATGGATGTGTATTTGATAAAATAAAATATTGTGTTGTTCAGCAATGAAATAAAACAATGTTCTGATATTATACTCTTCTTTCTATTCCTTTCGAGTTACCATGTAGACTAGGTCAGCGTAAGTGAACAATGGTGTAGGCAAAGTCAAACCATTCTCCAAAGAAGCAAGTCACAGGGGTACAAGCAAGGAGCACAGATATTCAGTCATAGTCAGCCTTCCTCTCTCTGGTACACAACACCTGAAACATACAGCTTTAGGCGGAAATTGTTTTCATGGACTCGTACTTCTGGGAGACTTGGTCTATGGCTGGCTGGCTCCAAGCAGACACATCATGGAAGAAGGTGTGGCGGAGCAGATCTTCAGCTCGTGGTGCCTGGAAAGCAAAGTAGTGACAGCACCAGCGGGGACAACAAGGGCACTAAATGCAGAGCCAAAGGTCACAGCTCTGTGGAAACCCACCCCGACACACCCAGAAGTGTTTTGTACTAAGTTCCTGGCACCTCCCAAGCAATCAATTTGTGACAGGATTCTAACCATTACATGACCTATAAGGTGAGAACACACGTTTGGGTCTTAGAAGGCAAAGTCTATTTAACTTCAGATGAAACCAGAAACCAGTGTAATTGAAGATGAATTGAATAGCTGCTATTTTCTTTTTCAAATTTCTCCAAGAATTGAAGATCCCAAGTCTTAACCTTTTCTCTGGCCCCCAGGCACTAATGGCAGTCATACGAAGCACAATCTACCCCGTGCTTACACCTCTATCATTCAGGACAAGTCTCTGACACCTCTGGGATTACACATCCGCTTCGCAAGCCCCTGGCCAGATGCGTCACACCACCTCTTTAACACATGGGGGTGTTGTCAGGCATCATGACGAGCCATCTGAATAATGACACTATTCTAGGGTGTAAATGAGACATCCGCCTGTCTCCATCCCACAGTGTGGAAGCTGAGTCAATACAGTCCTTTGAAGCAGTCTCCATCTTACAGTGAATCTCCTGGTCAGGGAAGAGAAAGCTGATTTACCTGTCAGATAACACATGATCTCTCACCTGTCAACAAGTTTTACAGGCAACAACAGCTAATTTTTACCTTAACGTCCCCTTATCAAAATCCGAGGCCCATCCCAGAAGAGAGAGGCAAACCAGCTCTCTCCCAAAGCCAATAAAGGAATGGCAGCTGCCAAACCTCCTCACCTGGGTCAGGTGCTGTTGACCTCCTCAAAGCAGAGTTCAGACTGCTGTGGCTCTGCATCCAGAACAAGCAGTGCACGGAGGCTAAACAATACCCAGTTCTCACACTTCACGCAGCCCGCTATTTATAACTGCACGATGCCAGGCTTGCATAGAGCAGGGTGACAGTTTCAGAAAGTGGCACTGTTATTTGAGAAATCTCCTAATGAAGAGCACCAGCTGATACAGTCCATACTCCTCAGACAGAGGGAGTAAAAGTGGGGGAGTGGAAGACGTGTGTGTGTGTGTGTGTGTGTGTGTGTGTGTTGTTGTTGTTGTTTTTTAACCACAGGTGCCCTTTAGAAATCTTAAAGAGGCTCTTCTCCTCGGGCTCACCCTGCCCCCAGCTGTCTTGATTAGTGGCTCTGCGTATGCTGGTCAGATCTGGGGATTAATGATGGCTAATTTGCCTGAGGTTGGTGCAGCCCAGGCCGCAGACTTTGCAGGGCCAGCTTTTGCTGCCATATGGGTGGAAGCAGCTGTTTCAATTACTTTCAGTGCCCAGATGTGTCAGACGAGCCACCAGTCCTCTGCGGGGTACATCAGCCGCACGACAGCTAATTGCTTCAATCGCGTGTGGAAGCATGGTGCTGGGTACTGTGAAAGGGGTTCTGGGGACAGTGGAGTGCCAGCTGTCCTCATAGTTTGTGATGCCAGCAAGCAGAGAGGCTGAGAATAGACCACGGCTTCCACTTGCCACTCTCAGTGGCAACTGGGCTAGCTACATCTTTGTCAGGCACAGACAACCCATACACAGAAGCAGATAACTGAGCCCTCCCTGGCTGCAGTATCCATCTCCCCCTAGATCAGCTATGCTGGGAACAAATGCAATGTGGGGTGTATACATTGTAGACGACAAAGAAATCAAAGTTATGTGATTTCAATTAACGTCCAGTTCCAACAGGCCATTTGAATCTGAAGCCTGGGGACGTATTTGAAAAGGTTAACATCCCCCCTCGTGGTACTCAGACAGTGATCAATGGATCAATGTGTGTGTGTGTGTGTATGTGTGTGTGTGTGTTGTTTGCTTATGTATCAGAGTGCAGCAGGAGGGGACAGAAATGAAAGGTCAGCTAACGCTGATTCTGCTCTGCACTATCCTTGTCCACGAGACAAGAAATCTAAACTGAATACTCAGTAAACACATGCATTCCTGGTGGACAGGGGGAAGCAGCAGAATGAGAGAAAACCTGGTATAGATAGGAAGCTGTTGTCATCCTAACAGCACATCTATTTAGGAAAGGAACAAACATTTGTTTTATACTAATTCCTTGGTAATCAGGATGACTGTACTGTACTTAGCTACTGGGGTGTTGCCATGGTTATTCCAAGCAACTTGTGGTATTAATGGCTCAAAATAATCCACAGTACTCAGTCTGAGACCTTTTAACAGAAGCATGAGAACTCATGTCATCGCAGCATTCTCAGCACTTTTGGAGCCTCAAATAAGTTCTTGGTCTCAGCTTTGAGTCTGGCAACATCGAATCTGTATTTTGAAATAGCTATTGGTGCTTCTCTTTCAAACACCTCTGGACCACAAGTTTATGGCGCAATCAACAGAGTCCAACACTTGCAGATGGATTTACTTGTGCGCATGTATGTTAATACAGCTTAGCAAAAATCTCCATTCAAAACCTAGATGTGCAATGCAATGTGTTCTTGGGTGCAATTCCAGCATAAGCATGGCATGCATGGAGATGATGAAAGGCCACCAAGGACAAAGTAGACACTGGTCTCCCCACCTGACGATGTTGCATCTCTGGGTTGAGTCTTTTCTGATTCTGCAACACGGCTCCTGATTCCCTTTCTCCAGCAGGTTAGTTAAAGCAAGCCACAATAAAGTACATTTGTTTTTATTATTACCAGCATCGGAGCATTGCTATGTGACTTGTGTGACTCAACAGAGAATTATCAAAAGCTATATTTCTTAAGAGCAGCATCAATAAAACTCTTGTAACTGACTATGGATGAGAAATAGATGAAGTAACTTTGAGCAACAAATAAATAATATCTCTTCATTCGTTGATTGCATTATGACAAAGGATCACATCCTTAGTGGTACAAAACCGTGAGGTCCCTTGGGTGTTCTGCCTGTGCCTGTGTGGTTCATCTGGACCAGATTTCTCCATGCTCCACTGAGAAGAACCCATCGGAGATCTACATTCTGCAGGGCTGCACCAGCTCTAGGGGTCAGAGCCTGGCTCAGCCTCCCCTCAGAGGAATCTCTACACAGGGCTGCTTTTCAGTTACATAAAGATACAACTGAGGTCTAGGAAAGCAATGTAAGAATTTTCCAAATTTATGGGTTCCACTTTTAGCTGCCACAGGTCATGGTAACAGAGCTATTATAGGAGCCCTGCAGGACACCCCAGATGTTTCTTTAAGACAGACTGTTTACATGTACAGGCAGATGAGAAGAAGATTGTAGTGGCTGACTAAAAATTCTGTAGTGGGGATGTTTGAAGATGTGTAGACATAGAATGAAGAGACTAGAAATAACTAAATAAGCCAATTGCCTTTATGTAAATTCCATTCAATTTTTAAGAAAATAGACAGTGAATGAACTTTTAATAGCATTGCCTTCTGTTTCACCAGGCTGTTAAATATTGAAAAACTTTTGAAAACGATTTTGTCTTTTGAAATCTGTCTTCTCTCTTCTCAGACCCATGTGATATTGCTTAGACTATTTCCTATATCTTTAGTCTTCTCTTGAATAGCAATTAAAAAGCATAACTTACTCTATAAAATTGTCACAAAATGGTCAACCATTGGGGACTTATGGAAGAAATTCTCTTCCCAGTGTTCTCATTCATATCTATGTTACATCTTTGCTGGCCCGAGTTTACATGCTGGTCCCCTGGGGCTGTATGCTCCTCGAGGCAGGCCAAGATGGGTCCGCACTACAATCCAGAAGTGCAGGATTATCCTGGGCAAACACTATAATCCATTAGACTGTTCAGTCTGTCATATATTAGGAACCAGACTATGATCACAGCCACCTATTTTGAGGTGATTATAGTCACCTAGGTAAGCTACCTGACCAGGACAGGAAGAACAAAGTTAGTGGTGTAATGAGCTTAGGACTCAACCGGCTTGAGACTTTTAAACAGAATACACTAATTACCTCTGTGTGTAATAATGACTCTGCCATCATGTAACCTATGAGAACTGACTGTTTACATACAGCATAATTCATTTGAAATAAGTTTACATACATCAGTCTATCAATTAGGGTTGTAGCATTAATATTTCCCTCTGTAAACTCTGTTCAAATCAAATTGCCATAATAATAATTTTAATAAATAGGATCTTCAAGAGGAGGTTCTACTTCTTTTGTGTCATTTTTGGAAACTTGTTTCATTCCTTCAGTCCCTCTCTTGCTCTCTTTATTCTTCTGAAGTGGGATATATTCTATTTAGCAGTTCAAAGGGTCTGTCAGAAGGTCTTTGCCAGAAATCAACGTCTTGACTTAGACTTCCCAGGCCACAAAACTGTTAAGAGTTAAATTTCTGCTCATTATACATTACTCAGTCTGATATTCATCTATGGAAATAGAAAACTGGCTTTCAAACGTGGTTCATTCCTCAGTAGCATCCTGTCCACTGCTAGATGAGCCACAGCTAGCTCTAACCGTTCCCTATGTGTGAAAACACAAGAACGTTCTAAGTCGCTCCAGATTTTGACTGCTAGGAGCAAAGCTTCAACGAACATCCACATACAGCTTTTGTGGGATGTAGGCAAACCTTTCCCTGACACACATCCATTTGTTCTAACTCAACAGTGCCATCGCCATCATTACTCCCAGGCTTTCCTTCAACTCTCTTTGTAGAATGAACTTACCACATTGGGCAAAGTCATTTTCTCAAACTAGCAACCTCAACACAGAGTAACAGACTATGCTTTGTTTCTCTAAATCATTTTCTCTGTCACCAATGAATACCAAGAAGCTAATAAATCCCATGTTTAACATCTGGCAGCTTACAACTCTGAGAGAGACTGTTGATTTCTTTTTAAATTATGCACATTTTGCAAATTCTAGGAAGAAAATTCTAAAGACCTCAGGTAATAGGGTGGTCTTATTTGAATGTTACTCCATGGTCAATTTACTGGACTTAGATGACTAATGTCCTATGTATGTAGAGTGAAAGATGCATTATTTTAACTGGGATAATGAATCTCCAGAAGAAAGGGATTATATGCCACAGAAGAAGAGAGCATAAGTATATTTAATAAATTAATGAATTTATGAAGCTACATGTTTTTCTTGTCTCCCCGTAACTTTTCAGTATGCATGTATCATTCCAGCGAGTATGACTTTTTTATTTTCAAGAAAATATAATAAAAAGAAGAAAAATAACCAATAAAAACAAATGGCAACCAAAGACCACACTCATAAGTAAAATAAATCAAACCAATATGCATAAACTTTGTATAGTTTCCCTAGTGTAAGAACCTGAAAGAGTGAATAAAATATGCAAGTTACAATAGGTAATGTGGAATGGAAAGAACTGGAATGAGATAAAGGAGAAAAGATAGAAGGAAGGAAAAAGAGAAATATGTAGATAGCGAGACAGACAGACAGACAGACAGATAGTTGGAAAATAATTTTCAAAACAAAATTGTAGGAAAATAATGATCTGCAGCCTTGTGCTTTGTTATCTTCAAAGCAGGTGTTCACCAGATAGAGGCATAAAAATGTGATCCAGCTATCTAGGCATATACCTACTCTTCTAATGAGCTAGAAGCAACGAGCAGCATATCTATCTTTACTGTCTTGAGTATATACATGTATAGAGTTTTTCCTCTCCCCTTCCTCTGTTGTTCTTTGCCCCATTCCAGTTTCTCTTTCTTTTTGAACATTTTCTTCCCATTTTACAGTATCAATGTACATTTTGGCTTTTATGTACTCTTTCAGCTTCTTACACAGGGTGACAATAAGATGTGTACACATATGTAATTGTTTGTAAATACTGGGTAATTTTTCTTAACATCATGCCCTGAGCCTGGCGTGGTGGCTCACGCCTGTAATCCCAGCACTCGGGAGGCTGAGGCAGGAGGATTGGTGCGAGTTCGAGACCAGCCTGGGCTACAAAAGTGAGCTCAAGGCCAGCCTCAACTGCATAGCGAGACCTTGTCTCAAAAAGACAAAAAATAACAAAAAACAAAAAAAATCATGCCCTACCAGGAATGCAATTCATCTGTCCATGCCAAATAGTACTAATCCAATCAGGCTGCAAGAGATCATTTCACAGGCCCACTGCCTTCTCAGAAATATTTCTAGTCCTCGTAGGATTTACCTCTCTCAGATCTAAATGCGGTCTCTTTTCATCTGATGTGCATTGTCTAAACTTTTAAATAATCTAAACTTACAAAATTTGAGCAATTCTGGGTGAGAAATAAAAACAACCTCAGTAAACTTCTCACTCAGGAGAAAAGAAAACATGAAGGTTACTGTGCTCACGGTTATAGCTGTTGTCATTTCTGTCTAGTAGACCTGTAAAAAGAACGTTGTATTCAAAATGCCCTTTGGACCTCCAGCAGTTGGTTCACTATTTTGACATTGAGGTGAAATCTCTCTTGTGTCAGTTGTGTGTCCCTAAATTTGCTCAGTTTAATGTGATGCCTGTCCTGCCCCTTTCATAAGCAAAAACAGATAAAGACGAGGAAAACCTTCCTGCTACTAAGATGTATCTTGTATAGCACTAGTAAACTGCATGCTTTGAGGACACACCCCAAAATGTCCTCAGAGTACAAGTGCCCAACAGCATCTGAATCCCTGAGGGTCAAAAGTGTACAGCTATAGAAAATTATATCTCAAGTCAGAAGCCAACAGTATCTAAGTATTGTACGTAGGAAATGACCTTTCAACACAGCTGCTGTGCAGTCCTGTTGTGCAGTAAAATTTGAGTATTAATACAATGGACACTATTTGCCCAATGGCTTGGTTAAATCTTAATTATCTATGTATCAAATCAGATAGTGGTCTTTCTAGGTAGGCAAAATTATGACTATAGAATTATTTTTAAATATATATTTTAATAAAATTATTTTACATTTTTAAGTATATATATATATATTTTAAACAAAATTACTATATCTTTTAAATAAAGTATTTATAAATGTCCTTTTAACATAGCATATAATTTATTAAGATATTATATATATGGGTAAAATTATAACACATATGTGTGTACATATGCCTTTTATCAAATATAACCTACAAATATATATATATATATATATATATATATATATATATATATATCATAATAAAGTGCATGTATATATGCACTTACCATGTTTATGTAATGTATACCTGAGCAATGCCCTTGAGTCTAGACTTTGCCCTTCAGCTTCAGTTTCTTTTAGTTCCACACTTAAGGACTCTGCTTTGGATGACACCTGGGAAAATACAATCCAGGGTGGCTAAAACAGATCTGATGCAGGATATGGGTATTCTTGCAAGACTTTGCCAAGCTGAAGATTAACAGGAGTAGGAACTTTGATGGAACAGGATCATGTGTCTTCCTGCTGGAATATCCTTATACAGAATTAAATATTACCTGTTTCTGAATTCATATTCTCACATTATACTGAGGAAAATAATGCTAGTCTCCAAGGACCATGAGTTACACACATGTGCTCCATACACATTTGGTTTCCATAGCAATAGTGTTGGATTCTTCAATCCAAGACTACAAAGTCGAAAGCTTAGCATGGTCTTCATCCTCGTATCATGACAAACCCAACTGGCCTACTCTTGCTTCAAGCCAAGATATTTTACAACACCGGAAAGATGTCTCACTTTATAGAAGCCACACAAGTTGCCAATGATTTTTCTGTAATTGGAAAGCAAATAATTATTTTGCTCATTAATACTGCAAGTCATTTCTGTGATGTAATGAAGATGAGCATTCTGTTCCATAAAAATGCCCTAAATTATACAGTTCTCTTGCCCTGTGGAACTCCAACTGCTCTTTGTCCACCCTGGCAATATTATGGTCAGCACGTGTTCTCCTTTCGCTAACTATGTGTATAGCAGTTTTTCATGTATCTTTGAAGACAAAGCCTTTGACACATGCCCACAGGGAATTTTAACGAAAATTACCTATCTATGTATCTCTAAAATACTTCGTAGCTGCTCACACCAGCTTTGTTCTTTCTTACTTGTTTTCACTTAGTCTTGTTTCACTGGAGATTTCTCGCAGCACCTTACCAGGGACCAAGAACGGCTGACACACTCAACATCTTGACATTTTTATACCAAGTTGCCTAGAGCTACAGACTTTGTGGGCATATGGTTTGGTCCCTGTGGGATTATAGGCAGTGGCTGGACCAACTGCTTAGCATAATGAAGACAAAGCGGACTTTCCAACATGAAACAGAAGGATCCTTACTGGATCCCACCCCATCTGAACTTGGTTAATTCCACGTTTGCAGGTTCAGTCACATAAACTACCCTACTTCACTCCAGCAGGACCTCATATAGTTAAGAAAACCCCAATTACAGTCATGTCTTTAGCCAACTTGTTCCGTTCCAAGAGACTATCTGAACAATTTAATAATGACATGAATTGGCTTTCTGTAATTAAATGAAATTAGAGACTGCAGAGCTAGCAGGATTGGTGGTAGGATAGGGCTGCACTCTGCTTCCAAAATGATGTTTTGTTGTCATCCTTAGAAAGGAAGTAGGCTGTGTCCTTACAGGGCAGAAAAAAGTTGCTAAACGCCCATCTAGTCAAGTGCTACATCACACCTCCCTACCCAGCTTCTTAACTCCATGCATGAGGCAGCAACCCTCATGCACAAATCACTACACATGGATGACACCTGAGTTATGAGAGGAGCACATCCAAGCTGTAAGAGGAACACTGAGGAGACAAGTGTGGGGTACTGAAGAGTGGGACACAGCTATACTTCAGCAACACAGTTTTGAGGAACTTTTTAGGGATACATTTTAGGAGTATATATTTTAAATGATATCATTATGGTCACTTTCTCTGGCCTCTCTCTCTCTCTCTCTCTCTCTCTCTCCTTGTCTTCTTCAGTTTTTCATTCTTCCTTTCTTTGTTTCACATCTTTACATTTACTTCTTCTGCCTTTCATATTTCTTCTTGCCTTTCTCACCCTCTGCACTCCCACTTCTTACCTAAAGTGATAGCCACCGAATTCCCTCAGCAACAAAGACTGCCTGGTACAGTCTGGACCTTAACTGTCTTCCAAAGACCCACGTACTGAACACTTGAACATAAGTCAGTGACTCTACAGGGAAACTTTAGAGTTTTAAAAATAGTAGGAGAAACAAGTCACTGGAGGCAAGTCATAGAATGAGATACTGAGCCTCCAAAACCCTTCTCTTTCATCCCCTGTCCCATCGGGTGAAGAGTTTTCCTCCAATGTTGTCTATACTACGACCAACTCCCCTAGCTGAAAAGCAAATGAAGGAGTTAAGCAAACATGAATTAAAACCTCTGAGTCCAAAATACATTCCTTATTTCCTTATTTCTGTTATTCATCTCTGATGTTTTTTCACAACAGTGATAATGTGAGGGGCAGCCCTGACCAGCCGACCGACCAACCGACCGACCAACCAGTGGGCACGCAGGTAGGACCTCTTGGCCTGCAGCCCCTGCACCACTACTGGAACTCTGCTCCCACCCACAGCTCATGACTGGTGGGCACGTAGACAGGAACAATAGGCCTGCACTCCCGTGTCACTAGAACTACTACCTCACCCAGAACTTAGCTCTAGCATCTGCTGTGGGATTCTGTAGCAAAATTCCCTGCAGGGAGGCTGGGGTTCAGACTCTACCACCTAACTCAGGAGCTGAGCATCTTGCCAGAGGAGCACAGCAGGTTCTCATCCAAAAGCTGCACCAGGAGGAAGCTGAGCACAGCAGCCAGACCCAGCCAGGCACATCTGGACAGGATTGAGATTGATGCATCTGGACTCAAATTCTAGTAGACACTAATGGCATAACTTCACCAAAGTTCTGCATCAAAGACCAGAGATCACTGCTGAACAGAATGTTACAGACAAGGAGCAAAAGACATCTGAAATCCAAGCTCACCCGGAACAAATACAGGAGATGCTACCATAGAAGAAAGTAGGAGTCATGCAGTCAAAATCTCTGAATTAATAGCATCTGAAGTAAACAAACAAATCCAGAAACACATAGAGGAACTCAGATTGGAGATAACCTCTAAAGTAAAAAAAAAAAAAAATCTTTTAAATACTAGACTCTGAGGAAAAAAAAAAATCTGCTAAAAAGCATAGAGGGAATGGATCAGAAATAACCTCTGCAGTAGAAAAGGACATGTCTAAATTAATAGCGTCTGAAGTAAAGGAACAACTGCAGAAATGTAGAGAGGAAATGAGAGCAAATCAATCCTGAAGTAGGAAAAGAAAAGGATACCTCTAATGAAAGGCTTAATAAATGCCTCTAAAGAAGACATTGATAAAAAATGAGAGGAGAATGGCAAAATGATGGAATCCTTGAATGAGCAATATAGGAAAGAAATAGATCACATAACACAGTTTCAAAGAGATATACAAAAATAAAATCTCAATCACAAACTGGCAACACCATATGAACAAAAATGAAGACATAATTTTAGATCTTGAAGACACAGTCATAGCTAGTGAAAAGGTAAGAAACAACAGGATGTGGGAAAAATAATTCAGCATCTGCAAGATGATGCAGAAATGAACAACGTGAGATTAATATGAATCAAGGGGGAAGAAGGAGTCAATACAAATGATATAAAAAGAATATGGGCAGAGGTAATAACAGAAAACTTCCCACATATGAGAATACAACTGGACATTTCAGGTAACTGAAGCATACAGAACTCCAAATAATGTCAGCCTGACTAAAAACACACCCAAACATATAGTAGTCAAAATTCCAGAAATTCAACAGAAGTATAATATACTAAAGCCGCTAGAGAAAAGGAACAGATCACATTTAAAAGAAAATCCATCAGAATAACATCAAATTTCTCTTCACAAACCATGAAGTCAAGAAGAACATGGAGCAGAGTGCTTCAAGTCCTCCATGAAAAAAAAATTCATGCAGAAATGTACAGAGGGACTCAGCTTTGAAATAATCTCTGAAGGAAAGAAAGAAATCTTTGAATTACTAGTGTCTGACGTTAAAAAAAAAAAAAAGCTTCCTAAAAGGAAAGAAGGGAATCAGATCAGAAATGACCTCTGAAGTTAAAAAAATACAAATATCTATACCCCACAAAACTGTCTTTCAAATGTGAGGGAGAAGTGAAATATTTCCATGACAATGAACAACTAAAAACTCTCATGATGTCAAAGCCAACCCTATACAGACTACTAAAAAATATTTTAGAGAGAGACCAAAATGACCCAAACTCTACAAATGAGACCAGATAGAACCCACCAAATAGGGAAACCAATTAAACAGGAGAAAAAGGAGTAAATAGTAGTAAGTACAAGACATGTCAATCATAAGTCAATACATTTCAATTATAACCATCAATGTAAATAGACTCAATTCTCCAGTTAAACAATGATAATGTGACTACCAGAAAATCAGTGTCAGGGAATAAGGTCATTTTTTTGACTGTACTTGACAATGCAGTTCAAAAGCCTTTGAAAATGTCTTGTGGAAAGAACTTGAAAAATTCTGATGAGATAGGCTAAGGAAAGCATAAATTGTCACAAGCAGAAGTTAATTGGCGATGCTAGTGGTGTTCCAGAGGCAAGAACGTTGATAGACATGCACACAGTCTAGGCAGGGAGAATGATGTTTAGGATAGAAGTGAGGACTCAGTCTGGAACTGGAGAAATCATTCATTTTATATTTATACAAACAATTGGCTTACATTTTGTCCACGCTCTGTGACTTCCTGGGAAACGTAGTATAAAGGTAATGAACTAAATATTTTAATGGGAAGCATTTCAAGGTAGCATAGAACTCAGAGAGCTGGATAGCAATTACTTGCTACTTTTAGCCAAATTCAGAGTGAATCAGGAACAAAAACAGAGAGAAAACTCATCATGGTTTGTCACAAAAGGAATATCTGTAAGGCTGTACCCAGGGACTGTGTGGAGATTACCACCATTAAAAATAAATCACGGGATCTGGGGAGATAATGTCGTGGTCTGAGCACCTTCCAGGCAAATGCAGTGAGCCAGGTTTGATCCTCAGTACCACAGGCTGTGCCAGTCCCATGGCAAGCTGGCCACTGAAGCTGGGTATGGTTGTACCCACCTGTAATACCGGTGCCAGAGAGGCTGCAACTGGAGGATCACTATTAGTTTGAGTTGAGTAGTGAGACTCCATACCAAATAAATAAATTAATTTTAAAAAAATCAAGAGATTTGCACCTAGGCAAAAGAAAAACAATGCCTCGAGTGCATTATTGGAATGGGCAAGAACTCACCTATAACGGGGTTGAAGGTCTTTGGAAGACTTTCCTTTGGGAAGAGGGCCCGAGGGCAATCTATTCATGCATAGCAGACGAGGGAACAGATTCTGCAGGATTTACTTCTCTCTGTTGAGCTGTCATGGCACTGAGAGGCCCCTACCACTGTGGATGCCCTTGAGGGTGTTCATCTATTCCTCACCCTAGTGGCAGACCTTGGCACCACCCATATGATGCTGGTTTTACAGGAACACAGTATGGAAAAATTATGGACTCACACATGCTTCTACTGGGATTCAGTAGAGACACTGGTAGACATGGTAGTGCATTACTGGATCAGAATTTCTAAATTCATAACCCAGAGGATAATGCATGGCTCTTCCAGTGTGAAAGTAAAGCTTCAGTGAAGACCTCAGTAAGTTGGAGATTCCAGGAACACGGAAGAACAGTCAAGGGCATACACAGGCTGTGAGAAGAGCCAACCTGAGAGAGTCCCTGTAGGCAGCAGCCAGAAAAGGGGCACAGGTGGGGCTTCCCAGGCCCTTTGCAACACACTTTACACACGAGACCCCCTGGATACCAGACATGGAGCTATAGCTGGGAATTTTGCATTGGAAAGTTTCGTTCTTGCTTGGGCCTAATTTTCTTTTTTATGCCCTTATTCTCTCCATTTGAAATGGGATTCTTTGCTCTGTACTACAATATCTTGAAAATAAGTGACTTGTTTTTTTATTGCTTTTTGCAAAGGCTTACGAGTTAGAGGTTACCTTGAATTATAGAAGAGATATTAGACTTACACTTTTGCACAATGCTGAAACAGTCAAGACCAGGTACTCTTAGGGATATCTCTGTTTAATTTTCATTGAGAAATAGACGTGATTTATTGAATTGAGAAATAGACAATATTTGGGGGCAGTGGCAGAATGCTATAGTTTGAGTCTGCAGTGTCCCCTAAAGGCTCATATCTCGAGGTTTGGTCCTCACCCTCTGGTGAAGTTAGGACACAAAAGAGCCTTTAAGATGCGGGTCATCTTAGAAGGAAGTTTGGTCACCGGGACCATGCCCATGTGGGGACCAGGAGGATTTTGATCCCTGCACTTCTTCATTCTTCGGACCTGGCATGATAACGATTAGCTTTCCTCTGCTGTGACACTCTGACTCACCACAGGCCTCACAAGAAGGCAGTCGACTGACTACAAACTGAAACTTCTGGAATGGACACCCAAAATAAGTCTTCGTTCTTTATAAGGTAACTTTCTCTGGAATCTAAATCTAACATAGTGGCGTCTCTCTCTCTCTCTCTCTCTCTCTCTCTCTCTCTCTCTCTCTCTCTCTCTCTCTCTCTCTCTCTCTCTCTCTCTCTCTCTCTCTCTTTCTCAACCTCACAAATGAAAAATAAATTTAGAATGGGACAATGTTTGAAGACTGTCAGCGACTCACCCTCTCACTCTTCCTAACTGTAGTGTGTTAGTGGTCGTAAAGTCTCACTAACATCCTGCTTGGACTATAGGTCCAGTCATTCCCAAGGAAACCAAAGCCAGGGGGGAAAAATGAGCTAGCCTCTACAGGAGGTAGCAGTAGGAACAAAAGTAATAGAGAATCCCAATTAGGAAATGACTATTAAAAATCTGAGGGCATTAGCTATAGAAGTCAAACTGCAAAAGGGAACCATAACATTCACAACGAGCACTTTGAGGTTCTAGTCTCCGCTTCAACACAGCACGGGGACCCTGAGGTCACTCACATTCTCAACCTGGATTTCCTCATCTGAGAGTGCCCATAACGTTGTCTCCTTGGCAGTGCTCTTGACAAGATTCACAAGATGATGTGAAGACTCACTAAGCCAGTGGCTGGCACAGATCATATTCACTAAATAGAAGCAGTTATTTCATCTGTGAAAGAAAAAGCCTTGGGAAAGAGGCATGAGAACTGTCTTCACATTTTTAAAAGCCTGTCATATGCACGCAGTTCTTGACTTTCGCTGTGTACTCTGGAGCACAGAGCTGCAGTGAGTTTCGTTTCAACAAAAGAAAAGAGGGAATTGAATCATAAATGGACTGGAGAGGACTGAGTAAATTTCTCTAAAAAGTTTGAAGGCAAACCGTAGCTCCCCGTCTCTCAGGGACTAGTGAAGAATTCACAGGTCATCTAAAGGTGGACTCCCAGAGCATCACCAGGGCCTAACACCTCTCACAGTAAGCCTTTGTCATTCCAGGGAGTAAAGCACATTCCAGACCAAAAGCTAAGGTCGCCCTTGGAACGGAGGGGAGGTCATGCAGCCGCTGCCTCCTCATCTACATAGACCTGGCCCAGGGACGTCTGATATCTGTATTTTTAAAGTTCCAAATTACTAAGCTCTTTGTTCCAGGCCTGCTGTATTTTATAAAACACCAACTTGCATTGCTTCCAAACTTTTGTGCATCTGCTTCTCTTTTAAAAATCATTCGTCACGGCAAGATATCACATTTTTGGTTTAAATTTCCACTTCCCAGACTATGAAGGCCAAGCATCTAATGTTCACAAAGAAGTAGTTCAGTGTCCACCTGTCTCTGCGGGAGAATAGATGAAATGCTAAGGGCCAAGCGAGCAGCGGGTACCACCAGAATCAGGGCTCAGAAGTCGAGAAAGCAAGCAGAAAGTTTCTCTTAGAGTCCTCCCATTTATTTATTTATTTATTTATTTATTTATTTATTTATTTATTTATCTTTTTGTTTGTTTCTTTGTTTGCTTTCTTGCTTGCTTGTTTATTTATTTATTTATGGCCCATTTAGCCCACAGTGGGGGCAGGTCTGATGCAGCCTGTGGTGCCAAGGATCGAACCGTGGTCCTTGAGGACTGCATAAACCTGTGTAAGCAGCCACTTTAGGCTGATGAGCTATCTTGTCAGCCCAGTCCTCCCTCTTCTAATACTCCATTCATGCTCTTTACAACAGTTTCACATCTGGCACAGAATCTGTCCTTAGAGAAGATAATGGCTCCCTTTTGTCTCGGACATGCTATTTCATCTCTAAGCTCACCTTTCCGTGATCTTTGATGGAGGAGTTGTTTGAGCATGAAGCACAGGCAAAATTCCATACAAGCAATAGTGACTACCTGTGTTTACAACACAACACTATGTCACTGTCACTGCTCAAGGTTAGCATTCCGTATGATATTGTAGAACTCTGTGGTACTAGCCTGGTAACTTCCATCTCCTACACTATGTGTTGAAGCTGAGGCTGTCAATCAAATTTAGTTTCCAAATCTTTAAGCCTAAAAAGCACTTAAGAGTAATTTTGGTGTATTTTTCCCCAAAAAATAACATTGAGAAATTTTTAAAGTCGTTATGCCCCAAATAAATTTACTATTTTTGGCATAACCATGTAATCATTATCTTGCTAATCCTCACCACTTTGACCAGGGGCCCGAGATCTGCTGAGGAACTAAGTATACTACATTTGTGCTATATATTTTGTGTTCAAATCAACTAATACAAGCTGCTTTCCGAGATTAGCTTAGTCACAGGCAGTATGAGCACACTCATCTAGCCTTAAAACCAGGTAGAGCTATGGTTTACTGATTTGACCAATAAGACCATAAAAAAGGTAACTAAGCAGGTTATTATAAACTTAAAACTATTTGGCAATGGAAATCTTAATGACACCCATAAAATTTGGCCAGGCTTTTCACAGTTACCTTCACACAAGTTCACTTAAAGGGATATTTTGTGGAAACAAAATGCATCCAGGATATTTTACGGTGGGATGAACAAGTGGTGGTTAAGTAAATGTAAGAGAAAGAGTGAAGGAATTTTGTGAGAAATCTGTGCAGGATATGACTGAAAAAATAGATGCAACTGGAGAACATTACGTTAGGTAAAATGGGTCAGATGGGAAAAGAAAAATTGCTCTTTCTCTTTGTGGAAGTTGATGCAAATGACAAAATGTCAGCCTAAGGTAGAATAATAATTACGGGGCACTGGAAATGTTGGTGTGAGGGTGAATAAAAAAAGAGACTGAATTTAACCATTTCACCTCATGTGCCTGTGTTGAATTACTACATTCAACTTCATAAATTAATACAAATTAATCAAAAATGAAAATGTAAAATCTTCTACTCTGTGGAAGACAATGAGAGGCTAAAGTTAAGTTGCCAAGTAGTAGAAAAAGTTCACAGACAATGCATGCAGAGAAGAACTTATACTGCGAATACATGAATGGCCTTCTAAACTCAAGAGTAAAAGTTAGCAACTCAATTAAAGATAGAATGGCAGGTGTTGTGGTGCATGCCTGATTTCCCAGAACTCAGAAGGAAAGGCAAGAGGATCACTGTGAATTCCAAGCCATCCCAAACCACTTAGTGAGTTCAAGGCCAACTTGAACTACATAGGGAGATCTGTCTCAAAGTAATAAAGTAAGATAAAATAAAATAAATGAAATGAAATGAAACCTCTCAAAAGTAGAAAAAGGAAAAATAAAAAGTGATTTTACCAAAGGAAATATGAAAATGGCAAGATGACCAACTTCATTAGACATTAAAGAAAAACAAAATTTAAACAACAATGCATTATACTAGACATTTATCAAAAAGAAAATAGCGATGATAGCAAATGCTGGAGAGACTACAGAGAAACTAGATCACTTATACATTGATGAGAAGAACTTATGTACAGTAGTCACTTTGGAAATGTCTGTATCAGTTACTTAAACCAAACATGTACTTACTATGTGACTCGTCTTATCCTTTTATCTCCACACAAGTGAAAATATCACACATACACAAACCAAGTACACACGCACACACACCAACACCCACACAACACACCCACCCCTCCCCCACACACACACAGAAAATGAACTGTTCCTAGTAGCCTTATTAGTAGTACCCCAAGCCTAGGGTCAAGGCAACTGCCTCTCCACAGTGAATGATTTAATGCACTGTAGTACATCATACCAGGAAATGCTAACTAGCAGCAATCAGGTAAACTATAATTATGGAGAACTAACAGATTCTATCACAAAGGAACTATATCGAATGAAAACAGCCAATCTCTAAAATTTATACATGGAATAAATATTCAAGTGAGAAAATTTTTAAAAGGAAATTAACAGATGTCAAAGTTAGGGATAGAAGTAGAGAAGAAATGTATGATTTTAAACATGAAATGAAAGATCTTTGTTCTAGAGCTATTTTGTATCTTGACGATGCTGGTAATCATTCAAGTCTAAAAGTGATGCTAAAGGGACAGGTCAAACAGCTCAGCAGATTGAAGTACCTGCAAGCAGGCACACTGGTCAGGGGTTCCATTCCTGGGCCTGCCGTGCCAGCCCCGCCCCTGGGGTGCACTGAGATGGCAATTAAGACTGGGAATGAGGGCACACGTCTGTAATCCCAGCTCTTGGGACACTGTAAACAGGCAGGTCACTATGAGTCCAATCTAGTAGTGAGACCTTGAACACCCTGTAAACCCTTTCCTAACTTGCATAAAAAAAAAAAAAAAAATGGTGATAAGAACTCTGCCAAACTACACACAGGAACAAACATATGCAAGTAAGTGAATACAAACTAGGGGAAGTTACTTGGCAGATTCTTAACAATACTGATTTCCCAGTTTTAATATAATATTATACTACTCTTATCCCAATTCTTAATACTAAAGGAGAATTCGTGGAAGTTATCAAAGATCTCATTATATCTGACAGTTGCATATGAATCTGCAAATATCTCAAAAAAACAAACTTTAAAAGAAACACCAAGGTATGCACAGTGCTAAAGTCCCCGGCTGTGTTGCTGCACGTGTGTCCTGGAGCAGCCTGGGTGGATCCCCTTCCCATTTTTCCTCAAGCTCCCAAGTTAACACGTGCTGGTCTATTCCATTCCCGCTCTACAGGCTCACACCTTCCTTTAGTCCTTTTGCTTCCTGGGAAACAGTCACTGATTCTCCCACTCACAGGTCCTCCAGATGTAGGAAGAACAGAGGTTCAGTGTTAAATTCCCAGCTCAACCCAGCACAATGGCACATTTCATTATTTTATTCTTCTTATTTTTCAGTGTTCATAATGATTGAACTCCAGGCCTTCACACTGAGCTACACCTCCAGTCCTTCTATCAAGGTAATTTTATTTGTATTTTTACCCAAGACAGGGTCTCACTAAATTGTTACAGTGCCCAAGTTGTACTTGAACTGTACTCTTTATACTTCAGTGTTCCAGAGATCTGAACTTACAGGTGTGTGCTACCATGTGTGGTTGTTACTGTTTTATTTCTAATGCACAGTCATGGTTTGCAAGCCTTACTCTAGTGGCTCAGTTAGGATAAGAATGCCCTCAGTTACTTTCCAGGTCTAGACACACTACTGTCATAACAACTGTGTTGGTAATGAGTTTGGCTACCTATATTAGACTTCTTCCTGAGAGAAGGGGACGCATCATTACCCTAGATATGCTGTCACTCTGAAGAAATGTGCTCTACAAATGTCATCTTCACCAGGGTGGGGTGTCTTAACGATTCCTTTCCCTTCTAGAAAGTTCCTTGTCCCCTGCACATACTGACCTTTCCTCCCCAGCTGCCATGTAGAGGATGGAATGGAAACTACTCTGGCATAAATGACATATTCTATTATACTAAAGGAGATTTTCTATTCTCTAGAGTGCAATCTGGGTTATCCTGGGCATAGAAAGTCAGGAAAACAGAACCAGGTTGTTGTCAAATTTCCAATAATATCTGGGTATCCTAAAAAAACTACCAGGTTCCTAGTTAAAGAACAAGTTTGGCCACCAATTCACATCCCTAAACCCCTTCTATATATAAGCAAGTTACAGATAGATAGATAGATAGATAGATAGATAGATAGATAGATAGATAGATAGATAGATGCTTTTCCTAACCAAGTCACTGGCCATTTACCTTACCACCATCATTATATATTGTCATGCCTCTAGCTTCAGATCCCTTGCACTACTGCCCCATGAATAATCTAAATGGCCTTTCTGGACAGACAGCTCTGTTTGCACTTGATTTTCTTCAAATATTCAAGGGTAGAAACTTCTAGAAAGATTCTATATATTTCTCAATGTGAAGTTTTAACTAATATCATCCCATATTAAGAAAACAACATCTTTTTTTTTTCTTTTCCTTTCTCTCCCCCCAAACTTTATTTTATTTTATTTGGTTACAAGCAAGTTCATTTTTAGGTGGTAAATCAGGAAAACACCTCTTTCCTCCAGAGAAAAGAATACACAGCTTCCTAAAGTCTTGGTTCCATTTTGCAGTCCTGGTTGTATGTTGGCTGATTGGAGCTCATATAATAGTAATAACTAAATAAAAACCAGCAGGAAAAAGGAGTCCTGTGCCTCATGTCACAGGCAAGAGGAGTTGCCTGGGCCACACACAAATCCAAGACTAAAAGGAGATCAATCTACAGGAAGCAATTTGCAGCACAGACCCTGAACCCTAAATTCCACATGAAGAATCTGGGGCCTTAAAGTACTCTAGAAAGGATGTACAAAAATGTAGCAGATTGTGAAGGACTCACAGCATGCTTTAAGTGTGCTGCAGTCTCCTTCTTGGGCCCAGCTGTTAAAACTGATACACACCTTTTAATTAGTGCAGATAAATGCCCTTCAATGGCGTCTGTGCTTCTCCGTGTCGATATACTTGAGTCTGACTGTTGCAGAAGTGCAATGACCTTGAACAAAAATTTGGACCAAGGACAGAATGATGAACAGGGGAAACACGCACTCCACACTTAGAAATATGATTTAACAACAACAACAAAAAATCTGTCAAGCTTACTAAAAACCAGGTGGTAAAGGGAGATTGTCAGTAAAAAGGATTCAAATGACAGTAGATCCTTTTCTAGTGTTGGAGCCTGGGGACCAAGAGAAGCAGCTTTGTTGGCAAATGAGAAATCTGCCATATGGGGCCATAGCTGCCTCCCTGGGTCTCCCAGACAGCTTCTAAAGCATTGTTCTCTTTATTAAAGCTTGCTCATCAAATGTTTGATTGAATATAATTTTATTTAAGTTCCAAGGAAAATTGTCAGATTGGAAAAAATGACAAACTAGAGAGTGCGGAGGACACTTCCTTGTGGGGCTACGTGCGCTAAAGGTAGAGATGCAACCCAGGCACCATGCTGTCACCTCAGAAGGGATGAGTGCCGCTGTGGTGGCTAATGGGTATCACACGTGAGTGAAGGTTATCAGAGGAATCCTCGGAAGAATAAGAAGAGGCTATAATTAAACCACGCATTCCTTTCTTCGTTCAGGAAATATATTCAGTGTTGTTCCTGTGCTGTGCACTATGGTTCCAACCCAAAGAAGACAGACACCATCCTCACATATTGGGAGCTCACTGATAAGAAGAAAAGGACCAAAAAGATGCTCAGAGGAGCTTCCTTAGTCATTTTCCTCATCACTGTGTCACAACAATGGACATCTAAAACTTAAAAGAGGAGAGATTTATTTTGGTTCACTTTCAAGTTTTGCTTAAGCTACCAGATCCAGTAGGACACGGCATGGATGGAGGGAGCCAGGGAGCAGAAAGCCGCCAGGAAATAGATACACGAGGAGCAGGCTTCTAGGCCACAGCCCTGATGACCCACCCCGTCACACCCTGTGCCACCTGCTGACAGTAAGTCAGCCACAGCATCTCCATGACGCAGTCCTCTCCAAACCCCCTCCTGGACTGGTGAGATAGTTCAGCAGGCTAAGTGCCCACTTAGGCAAGTGCAGGGACTGGGGTCCAATCCCAGGCACCACAGGCTGTGCCGGCCTCACCTCCAGGGCACCTAGCTGGCCACTGGCACTGGGCATGGCAGCGCACATCTGTAATCCCAGTGCTGGGGAGGCTGAAAACACAAGGGTCTCTGAGTCAGAGCTGCATTGTGAGACCCTGTGCCAAAAACAGAAAAACTAATTAATTACTTCATTAAAAACTCACCTAAGAGCACAGGAGACTGTTAGTGGATGGTCTTGACCTAAACTAAAACAGTAACAGCAGGCACAGAGTGGTTGAGGGGCAGGCACTCAAAGCATCCCGTGCTTGCACCTGAGCCAGGGGAGGCTGGCCTAGGGGTGCCACACTCAGCCCTTGAAACTGTGGCTGCTCTGTGAAAGAGTCCTGTGCAGAGGCAAGGGTAGGGGTTCACCTTTCCCTGGCAGTAGAATCAGGGAACATTTTGAATATTTTGGTAACTCGGAGGAGTCTGTCAGGTAAGGAGTGAATAACAAGAGGGCGAGGCGGAAGGTAAGCAGTGGGGACAACACGAGCCCTTGGGAGCCACGGCTGGGGAATCTGGGCTTGGAAAGAGCAGGAATAAGCAAAGAAATAAGATCAGTGTTTCTTACACTGTGCCCAATATAGGCTTTTGCCAAGAAATCTTTCATATCACAAGACACCCATTCATTGTTATTTAATAAATAAATGATCGCCGGGCGTGGTGGCGCACACCTGTAATCCCAGCACTCGGGAGGCTGAGGCAGGAGGATCGGTGTGAGTTCGAGACCAGCCTGGGCTACCAAAGTGAGCTCAAGGCCAGCCTGAACTGCATAGTGAGACCCTGTCTCAAAAAGACAAAACAAACAAACAAACAAACAAACAAACAAATGATCAAGGGCATCCTTGTGCCTCTTGTGAACTTATGCTTCTTAATATTTTAGTGATTAATATTCATCAGTGAATTTCTAAGCATTCAGGTGAGAGATCCTAAATCTCACGTAGCAAACATCTGAATCTATAAAAGCAAAATTCCCATGACCCACTAAAATTAATACTTGATTTAATGTGTTAAGCACATTGAACAATACAACCACTCTTAACATTGAGTCTCCCATTTCCTTTCTGCCAGAATGTTTTGCTTCTCTTGAAATGCAATGTCTAAAATGCTATTATCTCATGAAATCATGCATTCATTTATGAAAGCTAGCTGCATACAAAGTTGTGTCTAATTAGATGTTGTACAATATAATGAAATGAGTGTTTACACTAAAATTCTGAAACATAGTCTTCCACGCTTCCCATGTTAAGGTTACCAAAATTTCTATGCTACTATGCCTTTTACCCTTAGAATCAGTGTGAGGCCTACGAACTTTGAAACCATGCACCTGAGAGTTGGGAGCTGAGATACAGCATGATGATGTGTTCACAGAATAAAAATGGACATGGGTATAAAGTCTGTCAGATGCTTACCTATGCTGTGCTTTTGTGCCCATGAAGGAATGGTAGTTGCTACTTCATGGGTTGTGAGAATTATGTGCATTGATTGTGCAAAGCTTTTCAAAGAGCACTTGGCCAAGAGGCCTATTATTATTGTTGTTTTCATCAATTACTATTCCTTTGCCCTGGCTATGTGGTGCTACTGGAAGAGAGCATATTTCTCACAAGTAAATTTTCTGGTAACTAAACCTTAACATTTTTTAACAGATAAACATAATAATCTTTGAATATTTAATGAGAGAGCTCTTGCTAACTCTGAAATCCGTTATTAATCCATATCTAAGCCAGGCGTGGTGGCGCACGCCTGTAATCCCAGCACGCGGGAGGCTGAGGCAGGAGGACTGGTGCGAGTTCGAGACCAGCCTGGGCTACAAAAGTGAGCTCAAGGTCAGCCTCAACTGCATAGCAAGACCCTGTCTAAAAAAGACAAAAAAAAAAAAAACATATCTAAAAGCAATGAAAACACCTATGAAAATCACTACATTGAAAGCCAGAGCTCAGTGGCTGGGTTCAACCCCTGGTGTGCCGTGCCAGCCCCACCCCAAGGGTGTGCTGAGATAGCAGTCAAGACTGGGTGTTATGGCGTATTCCTGTAAGCACAGCTGTTGGAAGTTGAACACAGGTGGATCACTCACTATGAGTGCAGTCTATGTAATGAGGCCCTGTAGACCCTGTCCTAAATACAGAGACAGACAGACAGACAGACACAGAGAGAGACAGAGAGAGAGAGAGAGAGAGAGAGAGAGAGAGAGAGAGAGAGAGGGAGAGAACCAAATTTATCTCTAGGCTATACTGCAAGCATCCCTTGTATGTCAGATTACCCCATACCAAGTGGCTTCAATGATTCTACTATATTTAGCAGTTTTTATAAATGTGGCTGTAGCTGCTTATTAATCTTCTTTGCTTCAAGGTTCTCACTTGGTAATCCATGTGGTTCTTAGTTTACCTACCTCTAGCTACCCCTTATATCTTCCATTTCCTTGTTAGGTTGTTGTAATGTAAAACATCAACAAAGGAAGTTTCTTGTTTATTAAAACAATTACTAGGACTTAAAAGAAAACCTTTGTAGTGCAAAGTCTAAAAATTCTATGTTGCATTTTCATATGACTTTTTTCCCCTCCCAAATTTCCACTTCTCTTTCAATCATTTTGTAAGACTAGGGAGATAGCTCACTGGTCTAAGAACCTGCCTAGCAAACAGAAGGACCCAAGTTCAATCCCCAATACCTGATGCCATGCTGGCCACAGAACTCAGGTATGTTGATACAGCCACCAAAATCAGGTATGGTGGCACATTCCTGTAAATTTGCACTGGGCAGGCTGAGATAGGAGGATCACTAAAGTCTGAAACTGCATAGCAAGACTCTGAAATGAATGAATGAATAAATAAATAATAGAATTTTGGGTCATTTTATATTGAGAGACATGTTAGTTTTTAGTAGGAGAATTAAAGCACCCCTCACTGACTCTGAGAGAAGCCTAAAATCATCCATATTGAGAGAAAAAATAAGGAAAACTTAACAGCCGCCTGCATAGCCCATTTCAACTTAATTCAGACTTCAAGTAGATAATTTGATAATGTTTATACATTCATTCACTTGCACATTCATTCATTCATCCATGAACTCACTCATTCATTTGTTCATTTGTTCTTTCACTGTCCTTTTACTGTGGAGAAGACAATATCATGTACACAAGGGTTGCTAGTAGGTCAGACTCAAAGTATGAGTTGCAAGAGGCAGAGATATCCAGTGAATGAGCAGGAAGAATGTACATGAGACATATCTGGTAATGTGAACAACTAATTGAAGGAGGAGTTTTGAGGAAACTTCAAACCACAGCAAGGATACCCACAAGAGCCTCTTTGTTTCTGAAAGAAGGGACTGTGTTGATTTATGTATTGATGTTTTCATAGCAGTTACTTTATGCCAGACATTATGAAGTGACAAATATGAACACATGAAATCACAATAATCCTACAAGGTAAATAGTATTCCTTTTTTCCTCATGTACGAGAAAAAACTTAGCCCAACAGAGATGAGTTATTTGCTCTACGCAACACAGTTAGCAAGAAGCAGGGCTGGAGTTTAACCCAGGACAGCTTACTGTGGGGTTCATTGTGTCTTATAAGCTACTCTGGAAAAAGACTGCTTCACACTCGTGTCAACGTTGACTTTCTTACTCATACCTGGTGCCAAGAAAATGGTCAGCCCTTGTCACTGTAGAAACACTGAATAATAAGAGAAGAGGACATCAACTTGGGGGCCTTTCAGGTGCACTCTATCTTACAGAAGGGACAAGTGGACAGGTAGAAATCAGTCACAACTGCTGGAATTTCAAAGCCTACATATGGAATCCAGAAGCAACCACTGGAAATAAATGGATCAAATGATCTCGCGTGTTCATTATTCCTTATTCTCCACAGTTGCACAGATAAAGGACACTCTCATACTTATGCATCTATCTAATAGATGTTTATTCTGTAACTTCTCAATGCCCAGCACTGCTCTTACCAATATAATTATAGTAGAAATTAGTAGGCAGAACCTTTTAAAGATGACCAAATGACTTGATCAAGTTATTCACAGATTGTCGTTCATGCTTTTAAGATGAGTTAGGGCACAGAGAAATGGGCCAGTGGCCAATTTCAGGAACGAATTCATCATCTTTTTGCGATCTTGGTATATGAGCAAGAAGAAGCATCAAGTTATCCAGCAGTGTTGGAGAGTGAAGGGAATTTTCAGGGAACTTATGGTATGAAGAACCAGATGAGGAAAGGCTCTGGTTTGCTCAGGAGACAGCCAAGCACAGTGTAGACAGAATCTCAGGGGGAAGGGTCAAGAAAGGTGGGGCAAGGGCAGAGAAGTGGCAGTGCAGGATTTTATGCCCACAATAAACTTTGAGAGAGTTAAAAATAGTATTATTTGTGTTTGCAAAAATTATTCACAACTTCTATATGGTATATGGTTAGGGAAAAGCAAAAGCAGGAAGGATTTCTCCCTGAGGTCATGGATAGTCAATTTCATATGTCTTGACTGGGCTTAGGAATGGCCCCACTACTGCTTAAACAGAAAGTCTGGCTGTGTTCGTGAGGGTGTTTCTGGAAATATTAGCATTTGAATTAATAAATGCAGTCAGTCAGATTTGTTCTCATTAACTGGGCTGGCATCATTTGATCCACTGAGGACCCAAAAAAAAGACAAAAAGGAGGAGGAATTGCCAATTCTTTCCCTCCATCCATTTTTTCTTGCCTCCAGATCTCAGCTTCTTGTGTTTTTATACCTTCAAATACATAACTTGCATCACCAGTCCCCACTCAGTACTTTGGACTTTGAATTCTGGGAGTTAGACTATAAGGTAAATTCTCAGACTGAGATTGGATTAAACTTCCAGTGCCTGTGGTTCTCCACTTAACAGATAGAAGATATCCTATCTACCTATCTCTCATTCCTTCCCACTCATTCCTTGGTTTCCTTCTTCCTTCTTTACTTGCTTCTTTTTCTTCTTCCCTGCTTTCTCTCTCCTATCACCCTTTTTTCTTCTTTGTTTTCCGCATTATCAGTTCTCATGCTCTGGACAATCTAGAAAAATACACAGAAAAAGGAAACAAGATTGTGGAGGAAAGAGCAAAGACACCCAAAATGATGAGGGGTGAGTGGTTGCCAGGTGATATAAATATATAGAAGATTTCATGACATTGTGTATTCAGACAATAAGAGAAAGACCAGACCATGAGACCAGATCTAAAGGCTTATTTTGTGGGTAACAGCTTTAAACATGACATCATGTTAAGATGGAGAGTGACAAAGAAAGAGGAAAGACTGGAGAATGTGCAAGATATAGGACTTCCACATTTATAGATGATATTTCACCTGATAGGAAATTATCTTCCTAATTGGAGCTTGCATGAAATTCAACATACTTTTAAATCTGCAGATATAATAAGGCAAACTACATATTTGAAATGCTGGTGATAAAATCATTTCTTTTAATTAAAGATCGTTAAAAGTCCTGAGGTCAGAGTCAATCACCGGATCATTACTCTGTGTTGAAGTAAGACCAAATGACAATCAGGAGGTGGGAAAATCTCAAGTGAAATATAAAATGTCTCTAGTCTCCATCCTTACTCAGCACTGTTTGGGGTAAGTTAAACCCTTTGATTTCAATTGTCTCATAAGTACAATGTGAACAACAAAGAAGGCCCTACTGGTTAAGCAACAAATTACATAAACCATTTATATTAGTAATCCGCAAGTCCTTGCATACAGTCTGCATAGCTTCAGTTATAGTTTCCATGGAAGTTTGAGTATGTAAGCATTTTTATTTAGTTCTGTATCCACTTAGATTAAAATTTTCCCAGAGTCTATGGCAGTATTATGTACAGAGAATGGATTCGGTTCCTCGTCACTAACAGATGCTTTTAATTAAATACAGCCCACAGAAACAGGTAGCACAATAGCCTTCAATCTACAAGAATCTGTTGCCTATCCTGGTATTGAGGATCCCCCTTCTGTTTGCTTCATATTGACAGAACATGAGAAGAGGAATTTGCCTTTCAGTATATTGTGAGTAGAATGTTTCTCTCCCAGCATAAAACAAAATAAATAAATAAATAACATAAAACCTACAGGCTGCTAGAAAGAATAATTTCCTTTCAATTCCTTGACAGTCTGGAAAATAAATTTCAAAGTGGGATAGGAAGGTAGGAGGGACCATTTTCAAGGATAAATTTCGTTGCAAATGTCTGACTGTAGTGTATATGCTCAGAGGCTCCAGTTTTTAAAGGGAAGGAAAAAACTGTGCTTTTAAACAATCAAAGGTTAAAGTTAGCCCTGTCATTCATGTGGTTTCATTCTCTTATGCATATTGAAATACCTCAGAAAGATTTATAACCCTGCTTCATACAGTCAGACTTCCAGTAAATGAGACCCTTTTTGAAGGTTAAATATTTATGCTTTTTTTTTTTCGCTTACACAGGCAGCAAGAGTAAACTCCTGGTATATGAAGGGGAGAAGTGAAGGCCAGATTATGACAACAAATGACCCTAACGCTAACACCCAAAGCATCAGTTATGGTCCTAGATTATTTATTCTTTAGGAAATTCATGGATGCTGGGAAGGATATATGGGTAGTGGAAAAGATAGGTGAATGGATACATGAAGAAAGGAAGGATGGATGGATGGATGGATGGGTGGGTAGATATAATATTCTAGATGAGTAATATCAGGAAATGGAAATAAATCTCACTGATAAACGTGAATGTATTTCTTCAAAAACATCCACAAGCCTAGTGAGTCAGATCCTTGAAAACAATAATTATCTCTTATGAAACAGCAATGATGGAGAAATACCTTTTCACATACGTGAGTTTCATAGAACTCTATGTGATGAGCAGAAAGAAACGACTGTTTCCTTCTATAGATGAACATGTTGATACCCTAAGAAGGCTAATGACTGGCCCTTTTTCAGATTCGCAGCTAATGGCAGGGCTAGAATAAAAATTCCATTATCTTTTATTCTTCCTGTAATATTCTATTTCCCTTTATTTCTAACTATGCATGCCATATTAATAAAAATATGACAGTTTATTCAAGGTACAACATGTCATTATGTTTAAAATTCACGGAGGTCTTGAGTATTTTTATCTTATTGTTTTTTCACTAATAATGATTTATGTGACACCAAAATGGAAATATTTTATAATATCCAAAAAAATTTAAAGCAGTTATTTCTTGATGGTTCCTACACAACAATTTTGACCCTCAGATACGCAAGGCTCTTACTATTTCTAGTTATTTATCCTCATCTTTATAAATAATAGCATTATTTTTTTCAACTGTTGGGAAGATAAAAATCAAATACTCTTGATCCTCTCTGTTATGGTTTGTGTCTAGTTGTCCTCCCAAAGCCTCATGTTGCCATTGGGCAGGGATTTCCATAGATTGAGACTTGATCCATGATCCCTGGGATTATGGGTTTTAGTACTGATGGGATTATGGGTCGAAGTGCTTCTGGGATTATGGGTGTAGCCTAAGGCGGAGGTTAAAGCGGACAGCCTTAATGTAATATAAAGAGAGTCAGAGAGACAGACTAGAGCTGTTGCTCTCAGCTATAGCTGTTGCTGCTGCTCTGCTGCCCTGATTGATTGGCTGTCTCTGCAGCCATTTTGTTGCTGCTCCGCCACCATGAACTGGATTCTCTCTGCTCTGTTCCTCGCAGCCTTGGGCCAGCCGAACATGGACTGAAATCTCCAGTAACTGTGAGCTAAATAAACCTTTCCTTCCTTCATTTTGAGTGTCGGGTATTTGTCTCAGCAACAAGTGAAAAGTAACTAAGACAGAATTTGGTACAGAGAGTTGGGTAAAGTAGTAGTTATAATCCCCTTTTCTGTAGCTGATCACGGGGTTGTAGCTGATAGAAATACCTTCTTCTACTACCCATTCTATACTCCCTTAGCCCTCAGCAAGTACCTCAGCAGGTCTTGGTTCTTTCCCTGGTGGAATGACCCATACCTTAATTCCTGAAGGCTCTGGACCATTTATCATTGTGCCTGTATTAGACTGTTTCAATTTCCCATTGACTTTAATAACAGGGCATGACAATACTAGTAGGCGCCCCAAGGGATCTCCTACACGCCATGTGTATTCTTCCTTTCCTGCATTGTGTCGCTTTAGCTTGTTTCCTCAGAGGCATAACGAGTCCAAAGTAACGAGGGGGAAATCTTAGCTTCAAGTTCAATGGTATCATTGCTGTGCTTACCAGTACAAGCCTTCCCCACTCTGGGACTAAAACTTCTAGTCCAGCAGAACATAAGGTTGTGGGTTCAGGAAGCAAGAATTTTGCTAATGGATCACTAAGTGTAATGGTGAGTGGTGCCATTCCTACTTCTACCCCTTGATTTCTGGACCCATGAATCCTGGCTATGAGAGAAACAGTACCATACAGAGGGCGCTGATTCAAAGTATATACAGCTTTTTGAAGTACCTTGCACCACCCCTGCAAACTATTACCACCTAGCTGGCACTGTAACTGTTTCTTCAAAAGACCATTCCACCTTTCTATCAATCCAGCCACTTCTGGATGGTAAGGAACATGATAAGACCAATGAATTCCATGGACATGAGCCCACTGCTTCACTTTGAGGAGTCAACACTTCACTTCGTTGGAGAAGCTTCGGCCTTCGCATTCAGACTGGACTTCATTGTCTGGCTTGTAGCGCAGACTCTTCGGCCTCCAGCTTAGATCTTTCGCCATCCGTCACAGACTCTTCAGCGTCCATCTACAGACACTTCAGTCTTCCATTGCAGACCCATCAGCCGACAGAGACTTACACGGAGTGCTGCAATGAAGTCCAGGCCTTGCGACTGAATTCTTCAGTCCAGAGCATGCAGACGCCCTGTGTGTGCTTCCTCATTTGACTCTGTGGCTATTGTAAGCCCATCTTGCAATTTCTTATAGATTGTATATTTGGTGTTAATATCCATTCCTTATATTATATCTATTCTTCCTCTAAGTAAAGCCCTGACCAATACAGAATATAGTACCAGGAGTGGGGTTTTCACCAACAGGGAACCAGGCTGGTGAGTCATTCAGCCAAGTTGACACATTGTATCAACCACTACACTCTCCCTTAACACACAAATATATATATGCTACCACTCAATTTCTCAAAATGGTTGTAAAACAATTTTGTTTCAGTCAACATGTAGTGCTCTGCTACCATGACTGCTTAAATATTGTCTACAGAAACTGTGGGACATTCTAAATTTTCTTTCTACATTTCATGCAGTATAATTTTCTTATTTTTTAAAAAAAACATAGCCAAGCAATTCAACCCAACATCCTATATTTTGGGTAAGAGTATTATATAATTTTAGCAAAGCAGACATTGCCCTGAAACCCTAAGCTTCTTGTCCCACATTGAACAGTGTGCTACCCATACTACCTGACAGAGCTATCACCTGGGAAATCCCTGTGTCTGTCCCATGTATCAGCGATGCCCCATTTTCCCTGTTTCTATCAGGAATAATTTCCTTATTTAGATAAACCATGTCATCTGTTAGGTTCCTGAGAATGTATCTGACATGTGTTGTGGTTGGTGTGTATTTGCACCCCCAAAGCCTCACGCAGTCACTGAGGCACAGTTCTACAGCCTGACTAATTCACGATCCAAGGCTCAGGTTATGGATCTGAGTACAGCTGGGATTATGGGTGTAAGAGCTGCACCCAGCATGGGGCAGACAGGCTGAAAGTAATGTCAGAGACAAAGACAGAGAGACTTCCTCTCTGTTGCCATTGTTGATGTTACTCCTCCTTTTTGCTCCTGCTACTTTGCTGTCTTCTGCTACCATGAGCTGCTGCTCTTTGCCTTGTGCAGCTCTGCCTTGGAGCCAGCTGAATATGGCCTGAAACCTCCAGTAACTGTGAGCTAAATAGACCTTTTCTTCCTTCGTTCTGAGGGTCACATATTTGTCCCAGCAATGAGACAAAAAATTGCAAAGTCCTTCTTTCTTTTTCTTCAGCTTTAATGTTTGCAATGGTCAAAGACATTTGATATATTTATTCTCTCCATGCTGATTTCGATAGTGGTTGCACCAGTCCACACTCCCACCACTGTGATCTGTTCCTTCCTCATGAGAGCTTAAAAACTTTATCCCTGAAATTCTGGAATGTCAGGGTATATCAACTAAATACTGCTCTATTCTGATGCCTGAATTTAGATTCTAAGTTGGATCAGGTCAATCCAGGAATCCTTCTTAAATGATTTTATTATTTTTAAAAATATGTATATGTATACATACATATGCATATTTTAAAAATGTATGTGTATACATAAATACATATGTACATTTAAAATGTGTATGTATGTATATACATAAACAAATACATATATATCCATAAATAGATACATGCATATATACATAGATATATGCATGTAATGTTTATTTATTTATTTATTTATTTATTTATTTATTTATTTATTTGGTGCACCATCTCCTTATGCAGCTTAGACTCCTAGTGGTATCTCAGCCTCACCAGAGCTGGGATGGCAGGTATGTACCACCAGGCCCAGGTTTTGTGGCAGGGCATGGTTTACCCTGGTTGGGGCTGGCATAGAGTTGAATATCAAGAACAAACTCAGGACCCTGCACTTGCCAGGCAAGTGCTTAGACTGCCAAGGTATGTGCCTAGCCCTGTTATTTGATTTCATTTTTTTCTATTATAATTTTATTTTATTTTTCACAACAAAACCAAAGGCAAGAACAAAAATCATAAACAAAGGTAGAAACAGAATAATGTACAAGAATATATATATTACAGACTTTCAAAATATTAATAGCTGGTTAGCAATGATTCTTAAATAGTTTTTTTGCTTAATTTATAATGTTCATCATATTTTATTGCTTCTCTTTAGAAATCTCATTAGATGAATAGTGACTCTTTTGAATTCCATGTATTATTTCATTTAACCAGTTCATTCTGTTTCTATTCATTTTCTTTTTTTATATTTTATTTTAAAGAGTAAAAACAAAAGCCAGGCCAGGCAGATAGCTCAGTTAAATGAGTGATTGCTTGGCAAGTGCAAAGTCCTGAGTTTGACCTATGATACTGAAAAACAAGGGGAGAGGTGAAAACAAAGCAAGAAATAATAGCAGAACAAAGACAGAAAGAAAGAAACATACAACAATACATACATTAGATTTTCAAAACAAGAATAGGAAAATAACAATGGTCATTTTATTACATATTTTTGTTAGCAAATTGCTCAGATTTACAGTTATAGTTGTGCAACATTGGACAAATAATTGAAAATTAACACTTCATTTCAATAAACCTTAATTTTTTGGTCATTTTTAGTTTTAAAAATAATTTATTTTAAAGAGAATATAATAATAATTAATAAGATACTAGAAATGGTACACATTTAGAAGACCAACAATAGATATTCAAACATGTTTTTTATATTACACATTGCTTCTCTCAGTGTAGTTGCTTAGATCTCATATATCAGCATAGAGTTAGTAAAAGTCAAAATTCTAAACATTGGGCCAGCAGGATTGTTCAGCGGTCTAAAGAACTTACTTAGGAAAGCTTAGGCAACCGCAGGGATCATGGTTTGATCCCCAGCACCCCATGCTGTGCCAGTATCCCACACACACACACACACACACAGGGCAGGCTGAGCTGGCTATAAGTACATAAACAAACAAACAAACGTTAAATGTTATTTTCAAAAATCTGATGGCAATTATTACAATTAGCCATCTTGCTTATATACTTTCACACTTTTTCTACCTTTCTTTTCTCCTATCTTTTTTCCTTTGAGGTTTTATTTATTCTTTTAGCTCCTGCTAGGGAGGCAATATGACATTTACATACATGAAACTGATTTATTTCACCTATGAGTACAGCCTCTATTTGCATCAATTTATCTATGAAGGTCTCAAGTATGTTATAGCTGAGTAATACCCTATTGTAAAAACAGGAGAAAGAGAGAGAGAGAGAAAGGAAAAAAGAAAGGAAGAAAGAAAGAAAGGAAGGAAGGAAGGAAGGAAGGAAGAAAGAAAGAAAGAAAGAAAGAAAGAAAGAAAGAAGAAAGAAAGAAAGAAAGAAAGAAAGAAAGAAAGAAAGAAAGAAAGAAAGAAAGAAAGAAAGAAAGAAAATACCTTTCTTTTTTTACCATTCACAGAATGATGGGCATTTTGACTGCAAGATTTGGCTATGACAGCTTGTTCTGCTATAAACATGGGTGCACATGTATCACTATGATATGATGGTTTCAGTTCTTTTAGGGAAACTCTCAGAGAGGGAATAGCTGGTTTGAATGGGATTTTCATTCCCAGTTTTTGAGGAGTCTCCGTGATAATTTCCATAGTGCTCGTATCAGTCTACATTCCCATCAGCTGTAGAGAATGGTTCATTTCCCTCCAACAGTCTCTCCAGCATTTATTGTTAGTTTATTTCTTTAAGATAGCCATTTGTCTGATATGAGATGGTATCCCAGTGGTGTTTTAATTTGTATTTATTTAAGGACTTGTGCTGTGAAGCATATTTTTATGTATTTATTTACCACTTGTATTTCTTCCTCTGAAAAATGTGTATTCATCTCAGATATACATTTTTTGGATTAGATCTTTATATTTTGGGTGCCTGCTTTTTCTTGTTATTGCTCTTTATATACTCTAGATAACAGTCCTTTATCACAGTTGATTGGTGGTTAAGATTATTTTTCCCAATTTGGGGGTTGTCTATTCACTCTGTTGGTGGTTTCTTTTGGCATTCAAAAACTTCTCAATAAGACGAGATCTCAGTTGTTTATTATTTGACATCCTCCGGTTGCAGTTTGACCTATCCCTACATCTTCAAGATTTCCACCTACATTCTCTTCTAGTAGATTTCTTGTTTCTGTTTGAATATTTAGATTTTTATCTCATGTTGGCTTTAGTTTAGTGGATGATGATAGACCCAAGTCTAGTTTTAGTTTTTAGCATGTGGAGAGCCAGTTTTTCCAGCACCATTTGTTAAAGAGATTTCTTTTCCTCCAGTAAAAATATGTGACCCCCTTTGCCAAAGAAAGGTGGCTCAGTGTGCATGCAATGGAATCTGAATTTTCTCATCTATTACATTGATCCTTGGGTGCATTTTATTTTATTTTTTGTCAGTACCAAGCTGATTTTATCACAGTAGCTTTATATTATAATTTCAAGTCAGAGATTGTAACACCTCCTGCCTTGCCTTTGTTACCAAGAATTGCCTTTGATGTTTTAGATCTCTCTGGTTCCAAATAAATTTTAGAAGTGATTTCTCTAGGTCTATCAGTTATGTTGGTGACACTTTGACGGGGATTTCAATAAATCTGTGTCTTAGTTACTCTTCTCTCATCGCTGGGAGGAATACCTGACACTCAAAATAAGGGAAGGAAAGGTTTATTTAGTTATTGGAGGTTTACGTCCATATGTAGCTGGCTGCAAGGCAGAGTGACATATAGCAGAGGGCAATCTTCCATGGTGGCAGGCAGAGAAAGAGCAGAGACAGAGCTAGCAGCAGCTCAAGCAGCTATCTTCTCTTCCTTCCTTACACTGAAATGCAAATCACCTGCCCCAGGGAGAGGTGCAGCTCACACATCCACAATGATCAATTACAAATTCCAGAAGCTGTCCCATGACTGCATGAGGCACTGGGGGGACACCTATACACAAACAAAAACAATCTGTAGAACAATTTCAGGAGTATGGCCATCTTCACAATGTTTTGTTCTTCCTATTCAGGAGCAAGGAATATCTTTCCATTTTCTGAAATCTTCTTCAATCTCTTTTTCTAGAGTACTGTAATTTTTACTGTATAGATCTATTACTTTCTTTCTTGCATTAATTTCTAAGTATTTCATTTTTAGGATGCTATTTTGAAGGGGATTGTTTCACTAGTTTCTCTCTTGATTAGTTTGTTATATATGTAAAGAAATTCTATTGACTTTTCGGTGTTGATTTTGTATCTTGTTAGGCTATTGTACTTATTTATTAATTCTAGTAGCTTGAGCTTCAGGGTCTTCCAAGTAAAATATCATGTTGTCTGTGAATAATAGTAGTTTACCTTCTTCGTTACCTATTCTTGTTCATTTATTTCTCTGTCTTGTCTAATGGCCCTAGCTAATGCTTCCAGAACTATACTGAATAGGAGTGGTGATAGAGGACAACCGTGTCTTGTACCTGATGTGAAAGGAAAAGCTTTCAGTATTTCTTCACTTAGAATTATATTAGCAGTTAATTTGTTATACATACCTGTTATCAGATGGAGGTGTAGGCCATATAATCCAATTTTCTGAAGGGCTACTATGATCATAACTGAGTGTTAGACTTTGTCAAATGCTTTTCTGCATCTGTTCAAATGATCATGTGCCTTTTGGTTCTGGCTCTATGATATAGCATACTGTATTTATAGATTTGTATATATTTGCATATGTAGAACCATTCTTGGATACCTTGGATGAATCCTACCTGATCATGGTGTAGGATGATTTACTGTATTCTATTTGCTAGTAATTTATTGAAGATTTTTGCATGTACGTTCATCAGGGAGACTGGCCTCTAATTCTGTTCATTCTGTGAGTCTTTCTCCAGTTTTGGTATTAGTATAATAGCTGCATCCAGGATTGATTTGGGGAATATTGCTTCCTTTTAAATTTCATTCAAGAGGTTGAGGAGCATTGGGATAAAATCTTCTGCGAATTTCTCATAAAAATCAGCTGTGAATCCAACAGGACCTGGGCTTTTGGGGTTTTTTTGTTGTTGTTGTTTTTGTTTTTTTTTTTTTTTTTTGGGTTTTTTTTTTTTTTTTTTTTTTTTTTTTTTTTTTTTTTTTTTGGTTTTTTTTTTTTTTTTTTTTTTTTGTCTTTTTGAGACAGGGTCTCACTATGCAGTTCAGGCTGGCCTTGAGCTCACTTTTTGTAGCCCAGGCTGGTCTCGAACTCGCACTGATCCTCCTGCCTCAGCCTCCCGAGTGATGGGATTACAGGCGTGCGCCACCATGCCCGGCCAGGACCTGAGCTTTTTGTTGTTGGTGTTGGTGGTTTAAGTTTTTTATTACATTTTTCAATTTCACTGACTGATATCGAGTTAATCAGTTGTTATGTCTTCTTGATTCAGTTTTCATAGTTTGCATGCAACTAGAAATCTGTCCATTTCTTCTGTGTCTTTGATTTTGTGAAAGCAAAGGTTTCCAACATAGCTATTGATGGTCTTCTGAATTTCCACATGATCTGTATTAATTTCACTGTACACATTCTTTATTGTTTAGATTTGAGATTTTTCTTCTCCCTTTTTTGTGAGGTTAGATAGGAGTTTATTAGTTTTATTTAATCTTTCAGTGAACCAGCTTTTTGATTCCTTAATTCTTTGTATTGTTTTTTGTCTCAGATGCATTAATTTATGCTCTAATCTTTATGAGTTCCTCCTATGTTATAGCTTTGGGCTTAATTTGCTCTTATTTTTCTGAACGCTTGAGGTACAGTATTAGGGTATTTATTTGTTCTCATTCTCTTTTCTTAATGTGTGAATGAACAGCTATAAATTTCCCTCTGAGAACTGCTTTCATTGAATCCTCCAAATTCTTCAAGGCGTGTTTGAATTTTCATTGAATTGTTTAATTTCTTTTTTAATTCATCAGTAACCCATTGGTACTGAGGAGGGTGTTAGTGAATTTCCATATGTTTATGGGGCTTTGTGGCTTCTTTTTTCATTCATTTCCAGTTTTATTGCCCTGTGGTCAGCTAATGTGCATGGGATACCTTCTGTTTTCTTCATTTACTTAACTATGACCTGTGGTCTACTATGCGATGTAGTTTAGAGGACATTTTATATGAAGTTGGAAAGAATATGTGTTCAGATGTTGTTGGGTGGAACACTATACGTCCACTGTGTTCATATGATCAAAGGTTTGGTTCAGTTTTGCTAGCTGTTTGCTAATTTGTTTTCTACTTGACTCATCTTTTTGAGATAAGGTGTATTAAGTACCCCTGTTAAAATTGTAATATTCATTATTATATTTTTGTTTTTCATTAAAATTCATCTATAGAGGCTGGGGAGATGGCTCAGGGGCACAAGTACCTGCCTGGAAAGTGCAAATTCCTGAGATTGATCCCCAGTTACACACACACACACACACACACACACACACACACACACACACACACACGAAATCTGTCTTATATAGTAGGGTGCTCCCATATTTGATACATACATATTTATGAGTGTTATCTCTTCCTCTTGAATTTTTCCTTCAACCAGTATGTGTCCTCTTCTTTATCTTTGTGATCATTCTAGGTTTCATGTTCATATGATCTGCAAATAGGATTGCTACTCTTGCTTTTTTCTAAGGTCTTAGAGCACGCAGTATTGTCCTCCATCCTTTGATTTTCAGCCTATGAATTTCTCTATAGGTTCAATGTGTTTCCTGTATACAACACATTGTTACCTTTTATTTCTTGATCTTGTCTGCCAATCTATTTCTTTTAGTTTGCAAATTGAGCCCATTTCCATTGTAATTATAACTGATATGCATTGGCTTAGGATTGTCATGTTATTTTCTTGCTTTCGGTTCCCTACTTTTCTCTTACATTTGTTTGTTGTGTTTGTCAGGTTCCTTCTATTGTTCTTCAAATTGTGCTCATTTTGACTCCTTTCTAGAATGTCTTTTAGTACTCTGTGGAGGGTTGGCTTAGTGATTATGATATTCTTTAGTTGTTTTTTGTCATGGAAGTGTTTGACTTCCCCACTAAACTTTTAAAGAGAGTTTTGCAGAGTATATCCTGTCTGGGTTGGAATTCGTTCTCTTGTAGGACTTGCTTCATATTTTTCTTGACTTGATAGTTTATGATGACAAATCTGCTGTTATTCTGATGGGCTTTTCTTTTAATGTGATCCATTCCTTTTGTCTAGCATGTTATTTAGTATGTTGTCCCTGTACAGAGTTTCTGGGATATTGATGATTATATGTCTGGGTATAGATTTCATTGGGTTAGTATTACTTGAATATACTGAATATCTGAATTTTCATTCAGTTATCTGAGTGTCAGATTATTTCCCCATACTTAGGAAGTTTTATGCTATTGTTTTTGTCCATATTACTTTCATTTCATTTGTGTTGGCTCCTTCTTTCTCATTGATGCCTATTTGTCTTATTTTGTTCATCTTTGCATCATCTAATAGCTGTTGAATTATTATTTCCTGGATCCTTGTTATTTTTAAGAGATTTTTTCTGTCCTATTCATTAGCAACAAAAATGCCTTCAAGGACTGAAAGTATATCTTCACTTTCATTCAAACAATTTTGCCAACATTTAATGGAGTTTTTTAATTTCCTGTCTATCTCTGTATCTGTTTCATGCTATTTCTTTCATACATTGTTCATTCAAGGTTTCCACCATTTTTGTATTAATGCTATTTTAATAGATATTTTATTTATAAACACTTAGAAATTCTTCAATTATGGTTATATTTTTTTAAAAAGACCTGGGAGATTATTTCTGATTTGATTTCCTCTATACCCTTCTGAAGCTGTTTCTTTACTTCAGTTGCTATTATTTCAGAGATTTCAGGTGTGTGACTTTCAAGTTCTCCTAGCTGATGTGCCCTGGGTTTGTTCCGTGTGGACTCAAGAGCCTGAGATTTCACTTTGTTCCTTCTTTGGAAATTTTATATTTCTAAGAGAACTGTTTATTTTGATTTCTGTGATACATTTTCTTTTTTGAAAACTTGATAGTAGTAGCTGTATCATTGCAATCAGAATCTCTCTGTAAAGAGTCTGATTTTTTGGTTTCTGTATTGATTCAGAGATTCTTGTTTTGTATGTGTACCAAGACTTTGCCTTCTCTATTGATTGAGAGTGAGATAAAGGTTTCCATTTGACCCTATCTGCCATCCTTCAGTACAGGGCTTTGGTGAGGTTATTAACCAAGTGCCTTGCTATATTATTACCCAATAGAAAGCATGTGATTAAGGCACATATGGCATCATATTTATAGTAGTGCAATTAGCAATACTAATAACAGCTGGTGAAATTTAGAAATTGACCAACTTTTTAAACTAATGGCTTTATACTTTAGACTGCAGAAGAAAACATTATATCTATATAACACAGCAGATTGTCAATTGAGAATTTGTATCGAAATTCATTCCACTGAGTTCTGTCTGGCACTTCCCCTTCATATTCCTGGCATCTTCCAAACAAACTAGTCCACCCAAGTTACCTCCCGCCACCTCTGTGCCATAAGGATCCACACTGTAGATCTGGGCTTCAGTCTTGGCCCAAATGGGCCCAGCAGTATTCCTCGGCTCACCAGGTCTAGTTCTACCAAATTCTAACTCTATTAGCTGGGCCTGGCTCAGTTCTAGCCGCTCAGCGTGGCTCCTTCCTGGTCCACCCCACTGGACTGGGCCAGCTGGACTTGGCTCTTTTATTATTTTATTTTATTTAGCTTATTTACTCTTCCTATCCAGCCCCATAATGATTCTAACAATATAATTGGTTGAGTCTGAAACATATATGCCATGTTTCTACCTATTACTTACACATACCACATTTCTGTCACCCGTTGGGACAGCATCTAAATAATCTGCAGTCACCCCATGCCTTTCCTCATTTTCCTATTGATTAGTCAAGTCTGATTTAGAACTTTATATAATAGAACATTAAATATGATTATAATTTTTGTGATGGTTTATTTGTTTAATTAGAACCGAAGTCAATTACTGAAATTTTATTTTTTTTAATAGAGAATAAAAATAATGAAAGCCAAACATTGGAAATGAAAGGGTTTCACTAAACAAAATAAGAAGAATTCAACAATGGTTGTTGTATAGTATATTATTGTCTTCAAATTGGTTGTTATGTTTACCATACATAAACATGCAAAATTGGTCACAATTTTTAAAAGAAGAGAAAAAAATTAAGCATTAACTATTCTTTTCAATAAACCAGTAGAAATCATTAGTACAGTTATCCAAGTTATCCTATGTGTTTTCACATATATGTTCCTCATTTTTCTTTCTTTTGTCCTTTCCTTCATCCTATTTATTCTTTCCCTTTGAACAACTTCTTTCTCTCTCACAGTATGTATGGTAACTTTTAGATATTATTTATTCATTCTACTCCTTATACTAGGGAGGCAATATGATGTTTACACATATGGGTCTGATTTATTTCACTTATGAGTATAATCTCTAGTTGCATCCATTTACCTACAAAATCCTCTACTTTATTATTTTTCACAGCAGAGTAATATTTCATTGTATAAAAACACCACATGGTTTTTATTCCATCCTCAGTTGATTGAGCTTATTTTCAAGATTTGGCTGTAACAAACTGCACTGCTATAAACATGGGTACACATATATTGCTGTTGTATGATATTTTCAGTTGTTCTGGCAAAATACCCAGGATGAGGAATAGCTAGGTGGAATGAGATATTTTGTGATGATCCCTTTTTTATTCACAATGATCATTTTCATTACAAATCATTTGGTTTTATTGTCGTTGTTAATGTTAATGAAGTTTATCAGCACATTTTAAGTATAAATAATGGCCACATTTATCATAGGACCTTTGTACCTGTACATGACACATCTTAATTTTTCTCTCTTTTTTAATTTTATCTTTTTGAGAAAGCCTTGCTGTGCAGTTCAGGCTGTCCTTGAGCTGATTTTGTAGCCCAGGCTGGTCTCAAGCTCTCAAAAATCCTCATGCCTCAGCCTCCCCATGCTGGAATTTCAGCCCCTTTATCAAAGACACAATAGCTGAATTTGATTGAAGTTGTTTCTGCATCATCAAATCTATTCCATTGATCCTCAGGTCTGTCCTTTGCTTGTTTGTATTTGCTTTACTATTTGATAACCATGCTATTTTTATACCCGGAGCATGGTACTATGGTTTAAAATCAGGGATTGTGATCTCTCCTAACTTTCCATGTTATCAAAGATTATTTTTTCCCATTCTCAGTCGCTGCATTGCAAGTAGATACTAGGATTGCTTTGTCTAATTCTGTGAGGAAAATTGATACACCTGAAAATATCACATGGAGTAAAATAAACGCAAAAAGCTTAAATACAATATTGTATCTCTGATCTGAGTGAGACAAAGTATCAACAAAGAAATGGTAAAGGATGGATAGAAGGAGACAAGTGGATGGATCTCGTGCAATACTGAAGTGGTCCATGGAAGCAAGACAAGGGATGAGCAGGAGGGAGAGGGGAAAGAATAAGTGTATGACATGAGCAAAAACCTAATAACCTGCATTAACGTAAAGATATGTGCCATAATGTGAGCTAAGACAAATAATATCAGCAAGAATGAAAAAGGGGTAGAAGCATGAGAGAAAAACGAAGGGAAGCAGAACTTCAAAAAAGATAACCAAGCTGTGATATATACATGCAACACTCCCCAAGAGGATTATAAATTCCATGAATTACTGTTACGGTTTGTGTCTAGTGTTCCCCCAAAGCCTCATGCAGTCATGGGGCAGCTTCTGGATTTTGTGATTGATTATCCTGGGTGTGGGTGCTGCACCTTACCTGTGGTAAGGTGATTTGCATTTCAGTGTAAGGAAGGAAGAGAAGTGAGCTGCTTGAGCTGCTGCTACTCCTGCCTTTGCTCTTTTACTCTTTGCTGCTGCCATAGAAGGTTGTCTTCTGCTGTATGTCTCTCTGCCTTGGAGCCAGCCGAGTATGGACTGAAACATCCAGTAGCTGTGAGCTGAATAAACCATTTATTCCCTCATTTTGGGCGTCAGGTATTTGTCCCAGCAATGAGAGAAGAGTAGCTAAGACAATTGCAAACATATACTTATAATTTAAAAAAAAATAGATAAATTGAAGGACAACATAATCACTATGTACAGCTATATCCCATGATTCACAAAACAGCATTGACTCTACTGCTAAAGAATCTACATACACATGGGCCCAGCAGTATGGCTCAGTGGTCTAAAGCGCCTGCTTAGGAAAGCTTGGGCAGCTGCAGGGACCGCGGTTCGATCCCCAGCACCACATGCTACGCCAGCCCTGCCCTCAGGGCAGGCTGAGCCAGCCATAAAAATAAATAAATAAATAAACAAACAAACAAAAGTTCTGAAACAAGAAAAAAATTAAATTAAAAAAGAATCTCCATACACAAATCTAAATATTTTAATCTAAAAGTAAGACACTTCTAAAATGTTGTCAAATGACAGTTCCTATGAACTCTAAACTGATATTACCATGGGTACTTTTTGGATTCCTTAGTTATCCTGCAAAAAATGAACATTGGGATATTATTATTCAATGATCCAGATTGTCAAAAGGCTTATGGAAAGAAAAAAGACTACAAATACAACTATTTACACACTTCATTCAAAAACAGACAACAAAAAGAACAGCTAAGGGGCCAGCGAGATGGTTCAGTGGTCTAAAGTGCCTGCTTAAGAAAGCTTAGGCAACTGCAAGGACTGTGGTTTGATCCCCAGTACCACATGCTACACCAGTCCCAAGCCCCCTGCAGGCTGAGCCAGCCATAAAATAAAAAACAAAAAAACAGCTAAGTACCTCCAAATAGTGTTTAGTACTGTACTAACTTTCAAAAGAGTTTGCATTTCAAAAGCCTGGGTTATGCATAGCTCCTCAAAGCATAATGAAAAATATATTCATACTATTTGCAGTGTAACTTTATAGTTCTCTACCACCTTGTTTGCAATGCAAGTCCCCATCCCAACAATGTGATCTTGGTTCTGCAAATCACTCTGGCAAATAGAATGGCAGCATGTATGATGGTAGAAAAGGCCACAAACTCACATCTCCTTGGCCTCTCATGTTGTCATTGTCATATTGATAAAAAGCACACCATCAGTAGAGTATTAGTTAGCTTTCCCATTGGTGGAAGAAAATACTCAGCACCCAAAACACGAAGTTCATTTTAGCTTATGGATTCCAAAGTTTCAATTTGCATTTTGCTGACTTCAAGGTAGAAATATGATCCCTGAAGGGTGTGACAGGGCAAAGCTTTCTTTTTCATGGTGTTGAGGAAGCAGTGCACAGGGCAAGAGTGCAAGTGCTACCACTTTTCAAGTCACAATTGCAGTGAACTCCCTCTTCTGGGTAGGCCCTACCTCTCAATAATATACCCAGCTGATGAATGTAGTGCCACCATGATGCAGTTTTCTGTAGCAGTCACTTCACTCAGTCACACTGACAATTAAGGTTAATAACACAGGTGGTTATGGTCTCCTTCATCTCAGCACCAGAATGGGATCATGTGAAAAAACTTGAATGTTCTGGAAGCCTAGATTCCAATATAGTCCTACAGAAGTACAATGGATGAACAGATCTGTAAGTGAGAAATAAGCATTTGCTATGTTTAGCCACTGAGTCTGGGGCAATGAGCAGCCCAACTACAGCAATGACTGGGAAGAGTAGAGGCTCAGCCTGTGACTCTGCATGAACTTCAGTCTTTGGGATTTTAAGGGATTCTATTTCTCATCTTTATCATAAATTATCACATCTGATAAAAACTTGTGTGTCTTTCAGCACCAAAATTATCTTACAGCAAGAGAGTAAGAGAGCATTTCTTCTCCAAAAAGTATACTGACATAGAAGTCAAGTTATGAGAAATGGTTGAGATCTATATATGGAAAGAAAGATAAATCTTAATTTTTATGGTACTAATTAGGCTTGTTGTGGCAGGAAAAGAAGTTTAATATAGAGAAATCTTATCTCTTTAGGAAGAATAGAGATGTTTTAAAATAACATTTCAAGGTATAAATCACAAGGAATATCTTGAGATCTTCTTTTTTTTTACATCTTTTGTTTCCTTCTTCCCTTATTAAAAGTGTGATATTTGCCTGATATCTCTGTTTTATAGTGATGGTTATAGCAAATATTTACAGTTTTACTTACAAAATATTGTTTTAATGCAGAGATACCCTGTATCGCTGTAACTGTAGGCAAGTATAGAGACAGAGTGAAGTATATAATATAAAATATTTTAGATCGTTGAATTCTTGTAATTTATGTTTATGGATCTAAGATATTTTGCAATTCACTGGCATGAGGAAAGTAATCACTTATTCAATAAAATGTTGATTCATCAAACATTAAAGTATTATTTATGTTCATAATAAAAAGGAACAAAAAACAACTGAAGCAACAACAAACTATAGTTTTAAATGTATATATATATATATATATATATATATATATATATATATTAATGTCTGCAATTGATATTCCTAAATCTATGACTATTTATAGTAGATGAGAAGTAAAGTACATTTTATAACGTTCATTGTTGGGATATCTATATTTGGCAATTTTCATGTATACTTGTCAAACCATGAAATCTAGAATTAAATTTCTTATTTGCTACATTTAAGTTCTTACTAAAAATTTTAATATTTATTTTTCACCACCAATTTATCTTGTTGTCATATATTATTTATAAAATGAATCAAACAAAGATAAAGATAACATTAAAAGGGTCAAAGCAACTTAGACAGTAAAGTATAATTCTTCTTTTACTTATTTTCTTCTTTTTCGTATTCATACTGGCCTACATGGCCTCTTCAGCACTTTCTTTAAGAGAAATGGGCATAGGAAATAAATATTAAGGGAAATAAAATGTAGTAGATAGGATAAACAAATAAAATGTATATTTGGAAAGAAATTAAGTAAGAAAAAAATCACTGGGCTGTGGAGATAGCTCAGTGGTTTAAGTGCTTGCCTGGCAAGCACCAGGACTCAACTTCAATCTCTGGCTCTGCATGCCATGCTCATCCTGGAGCCCGGGCTGCACTGTGCTGGCCCTGAAACATAGTGTGGTGACTCATGCCTATAATCCCATGCTGGGGAGGTTGAGACAAGAAGATCATTATGAGTCCAAGCTACATAGCAAGACCTGTATCCAAAAAACAAATAAATAAAAATAGTTTTTAAATAAAAAGAAATAAAATTCACAGTTGCAAAGAGATATGTGTAAGAATGTTAATTGCATTAGTATTGTAAAAATAAAAAGACTTAATATAGCTATTCCCAAGGAAATATATTGCTGTATTACCAGCTTAGTGGAATACCTACAGCACTGAGTAATAATTGATTTGCATCTTCATGTCTCAACTGAGATTAATTTTTATAAGGATAGTGTGCTTACTGACTTACCACGATTAGCATTTACCTCAGAACTGAAAGAACATGAGCAGAAATCTAAACAAAACTTTTGTCTGCCACCAAGGGAGGAGGTGAGTGGCCATTGAATATGGAATCTACAACACTCACCTACAATGATGATTTGACAATAAACTACCTCAAAAAATCACTGCATGTGCCTGAAAATCTGATTTACACAATTAAGTAATTTACAAATTTAATAGATACAATAAAATAAAATTGGCCCCTCCATTCTCTGTATGCATACAGAGTCACTTCTACAGTTATACTTGGAAAGAACTGTCACAGAATGTCTGTGTTTTCTTCTTTACAATGTTCCTTCGCTAGCACCATGAAGTATTAACTAATATTGCACATGGTGGTAGAAGGTAGAGTCTGCTTCTACTGAATAGCAATTATGTGATCATCCAAGAATTCATGTAGATGACTACATGTGCTGTCATGTCACCTCCTAGACTACAGCTGCAGTGGAAGGGAAGCTTCAATAATTAAAATTTTGTAAAGTATGGACCTGAAAGTGTTTAACATATATTTTACTGTTGTATCTGAACTTTCACATGAGAGTAAAAATCTTCAATACATTTACTTAAGAGTTCAAAAATAGTCACTAAACTAACATATAGCTGCATATAACTGCACATTTTATAAAAATACTGAATTTTCTTCCATCCTAACATCATTATGCCTTCCTATCTTTTTTATTTTACACAGAAGAAATAAGAGGCTCAAAGATACTTCATGACTTAATTAAAACTCTCAAGTTATATGAAGTTAAGTTGAAATTCACAATTTCTTTTGATACTGATAACAGATATCTTCACAAAATACTGTAGTAAATCTTTGCAGCACTTTGTATATTTTTGCCTATGTCCAAGACAACCTAGCAAACAGAACACTTAAAAATGAAATTAGACTTCTAATTCTGCCCAACATAAAATACCTAACAGAATCTACCTCCTTATATTAAGCAATAGTGACAAAATTGGACACACTATATTCAGCACTGGTTTCCAGAGAACAGATATAGGCAGAGGCAGAGGAATCCAATGAGAATTTCCCCAGACTTTTGATCGGAAAACCCTATGAAGTTGCATTGCAGAGGAAAAGGCAGCCAAGAGGCAAAGCTAAAATTCTGGGGAGACCTCAGCAGGTAGCCAGAAATGACAGCTTTGTGTAGCAGACACAAATCTGCCTGGGTAGCTCCTGACATCATCAAAGGGTCGCCCTTAAGTAACTAACACTTCTGAGTGTGAGGGTGAAGAGAGAGAGATCAGGATGATGTCGCATGAAGTTAGAGCTGGAAACCATCTCTAGAGTTCACCAGTTCTCACTCTCACTGTCTGTGTGGAGAACTTGCTAATTCAAAAGCGATCAGGTAAAAAACTTCAGAAGTTACTGTCTCTGGATCAGTGCAAACTCATTGCTATAGTAATGATGCTCTGGTCCCACTTAACACAGCATATATATAAGTCAGAATGCACCAAAGTTTTTCCAAGTAACAATGGTGAACACCTGTCCTAGTGTTCCCTGTAATGGGTAAGGAAGATTCCTGGATGAAAGAAGGGACACTCCCAGAGAACTGAATGAGGTCAGCATTCTCAGAATTTTATGAGATGGGCAGGATTAAAAAAAATCCAGAAATAAATGCAAAAAGTTTCATAAACTCTGGCATTTAATAAAATACCAAGAGTAGAAACATGTGATGACAATAAGGAGAAAAATAAATGGATAGAAACACTCACCACAAATGATATAGATGGTAGAACACATTGTAAGTCATTATGACTATATTCTACATGTGCAGGAAGGTAAAAAAAAATTGTCTTTCTAAAAAAGGGATGGGAAACATTTGGATTTCTAGAGAGAAAAAAGCAATATATGAGGTTACAAATACAGTAAACTGGATGAACGGAAGTTAGATATTGAAAAGTAAAAGATTCGTTTACTCAAAGACACAAAATAGCCACAAGGTAAGTCACACACACACACACACACACACACACACACACACGAGTTCTGAGGTTCACATCAGGCATCCATGACGTAGTGAACCACTCTCAGCAGAGTAGAATTAATTTGCATGTACTGCAAGTCCTTGAGAGAAAGGAGGAAAGAGTAACCAAAAGATTAATTGAAAATGTCTTAAATTTTTTTTCTAAATTTAATCAAAACTACATTGTCACACATCCAAGGACTCCAAGTTTTGAAAAATGAAGAAAACTATTTAAAAAAACACACTCAGGTTTCTTTCCAGGAACTAACTGAGGCCCACGCATGGTAGTGCATACCTTACTTAGGAGGCTGAGCCAGGAAGATCACAGAGTTCATGACCAGCCAGCGCTACATAAGCTAATTTAAGGCCAAGCTGCACTACACAGTGAGACTCTGTCTCAGTAGGAGACTAGAGAAAAAAAAATCTAAAATCACCCAAAGGGGAAAAATGTTATATTATTTTCAAAGGAACAAAGATGTACATAAAAACATATGTCAGAAATAATTTAAGACATTACCCAGAAAATATTATCAAGGTATAGAAAACTAAAAAAAGAACAACAATAACAAAAAAAACAACAAAGTATAGAAAACTGTAAACAAAGGTTCAATATAGAACTATGGACCCATCAAAAATTATAAAGGCAAAAAATGGTACTTTTCATATGTACAAAAAGGGAATGAATACATAGGACGCAGGTTGAGGCTACAGGAAGTGTTAAAAGAAATGGGAAAATAAACAAAGCAAATACAAGACCACACTGATTAAGGAAAACACCAGAAATAGCAACCAGGTGGCTGAATATGAAATAGATTTTGCTCTTTTGTTTAAATTAGAAGTTCAAATGGATGATGGTATCTTCACATAGAAAGAAGTAATCATTTAAAAATAATGACATACTGGGGGCCAGGGAGATAGCTCAGTGGAATCGGTGCTTGCCTGGCAAGTACAAAGTCCTGAGTTCAATCCCTGGTACTGCAAAATAAATACATAGATAGATGACAAATAGATAGATAGATAGATAGATAGATAGATAGATAGATAGAATTGCACTTCAGGGAATTACCATATGTAGAAGTTGAATACATGATGGTGTCGTAAAGGAAATGTCAGGGTAGCGCAGTAAAGTCTCTGTCATGCATTTCAGCAGCGAGCTGTCTGGCCCATGATATTATGATGCTTGAAGACAGATGATGATAAGTTTAAAAAAGATGTTATAAGTCCTAAAACAGCCACTAACAAATGATATGGAAAAAAGCTAATCAATAACACTGAATATAAAAAGGATTCACGAAGACATAGTTTTAAAGGTTGTTGTACTAAACAATGAAAAAAATATGATATATAAAAGGTCACAAGAATACAGTATATGTCAAACAAAGCAGAGAAATAATAATTACATTTAAATAGTCCAAAAGTATCATTGAAAACTGGAAATGCCCCTTTTGGATAAAATAACAAGTCATTTATATGCAACCAGTGGGTCAAGAACTTAAAGTGATTATAAAAATAGAAGAAAATAAAAAATACTTGGAAAATACATAGTGCTGAAGTCGAAAATGAGTTCTGTCATACTGGGTGAAGTTGATTCCATGGTAGGAATATTACTATATATCGACTATTTCTTGATAAATAAACCAATTCAACAATAGTGCAATAAAATATTAAATGTTTAGACATCTAATAAGAATTTTAATACACAAGAATGAAAAACTGATACAATTTTGAGCACAAATATTCAAAACCCACAATTATAGTTGGATATTCCATCTCCTTTCCTTATTTTATAAGGGAACAAGTACATTGGTGGATATCAGTTGTCAGAACACTTGACAAAAAGTTCTATTGATTGATTGATTGATTGATTGATTGAGTTGGTACAGACTCACTACTCAGCTTGGATTTATCCTATCTCAGCCTCTGTAGCAGTGGGATTACAGGTATGTTAGGATTTGAACCCAGGTCCTTGTGCTTGCCAGGCAGACACTTAGACAGCTGAGCTATCTCCCAGTCTCTCAACTCAAATTTCTAAAACACTCTCCAACAGCACTGGAGAACACATTCAAATGCATACAGAACATCCACTAGGATAACTTATTTTTTCAGGCCATAGAACAAATATGAATAAAGTTTAATAGAACCATGTAAAATACATTCTCCAAAAGTAGTCAACATAAGTTAGAAATTGCTAACAGAATGATATATGGGTAATTGTGAAAGATTTGTACATTCAGTAGCATATATGAAAATAACATTTTTAAAAACACAAATGGAAATGTGGAAGTGTTTTGAACATGATGAAAACAAAAATAATTCAAAATCTTGTGAGATGCTTGTAAAGCAGAAGTCATTGGAAATTCATGGTAATAAATACCTTATGTTAAAAGGAGGAAAAATCTTGCTTACGCAGAGCACAGCAGCCAGGGCTCAGTTGCTGAGACAGCTACGGAAACTGGGTGTGGTGGTGCGCATCTACAATCCCAGCACTTGGGAGGCTGAAAACAGGAGAGTTACCGCAAGTCCAATGTAGTAGTGAGAGACCCCATAGATCCTGTACTAAATACAAATTCAAAGAAGAAAAATATCAAATTAACAATTTCAGTTTCCATATTGAGAAAAAGAAGAGAAGCTTAAAACAGAAAAAGAAAACAATAAATATCAAGGTATACATACGTAAAGTGGCAATCACCAAGAAAAAACAATGAGTCTAAACCAAGTTCTATACAGATGTATAAAGCAAAGAATCTTCTAAGTAGCTTGGACATTACTGAAAGGGAGAGAAAGTCTAGATTATAAATGTCAGCACTGTGATATAGAAATCATGTAACACAGAAAACTACGAACAGCATTATGCCAGTAAACTTCTTAACTTAGATGTAATAAGTCAATTATTTGAAAGATACAAACCACTAATGCTCATTCAACAAATAAATCATATAAATGGCCTTATGCTCTTTGCAGATATTAAATATGTGGCTAGCAACAACTTCTCGTTAAAGAAAATACAAGGTTGACATAGCTTCTTTGGTGAATATCACTGAATATTTACAGAAAATGCCAATTCCGCAATGCTCTCTCTGAATACCAAGGAAGAGACAGCACTTTCCAATATAATTCGTGAGGCCAATATTGCACAAATACCAAATTCTGACAAGCCACAAGAGAAAATACCCAAGAAAATCAGCCTGCTTATGCATAAAACTAAAATGCTATTTGATATTTTGATTGAACAGATTTAATGCACTATAACTGAGTGAAATCTATTATTGTGAAAATTTGTTCTGATGATCAGATGTCAATCAGTGCAATGGGCTCTATTAGCAAAACAACACTGCTAACCTATAGTGTGGCCATACTGTCCTTTACATGCACATCTGCTTTGTTTACTCTCTCATAAAGGAGACACACTACCCGACATGTTAAAGGAGGAGAAGTTTCTTTAGGCTCACAGTTTGTAGGGGGCTTAGTCTCTAGTCAGCTGGCTCCAAGGCAGGGTGGCTTGGCCAAGGGGCACTGCAGAGGAGAAACAGTCCATGACATGGAAGACGGAGGCAGCACAAGGATCAAGAGAGGAGGAGGCAGGTAACCTCTCCAGGTCCTCCCCACCACGAGCCACGCCTTCCCACGTAGCTGCGCCCTCAAGATCACACCCAGCGATAAACTCACCAGTGGATTAACCCACCTATGAGTCTCATACTCTCTTAGCCCAACCAGCCCCAAAGCCCCACCTATAAGTGTATGAGGCTGTGGGGAACCAACTAGCTATCAACCGTAACAACCCACAGATATGCAATAAAGTGAAACATGCAGTTCTGATAAAAAAATTGTAGCTGAGAAGGAATAGAAGTGAAATGCTTTAGCCTGATAATGGCCATTTCTAAACCTTACAGATAACATAATATTGAGTGGCAAATGACTGCATTTTTCCCTCTAGCATCCAGAGTGAGACATAAATGTCTGCCCTCACAATTTCTACTCATGTCTTTCCAACATGGGATACATAGCCATTTTAATAAGGCACAAAAGAAGAAACATCCAGCCTCCCAATCTAGAAAGAAGGTATAAATTTAGATCTACTCATAGATCATATACTTATTTATGTAGAAATCTGATATAATCTACAAAATTATATAAGCATGAATAGGTGAGTATATAAAAGTAGCAGGATAAAGAGTAGTATACAAAGCAAATCAATTAATACATATTATATACAAAGGAATATAGTAGCAATAAATGATAGGAAAAAGAAAATTACCAAATAATACTATTACATGCAAAGGATCTTATTTTCAAATATTCATATTATTAGTAGTATGAACATTAGTATAATGGAAATACTATTAATAGTATAGTACTAATTTTAGTATGCACAGTTAGCCAAATTTTTATGTGTTTAACATAAAGAGCAAAAAGAAGTCCAGATAAACTAGCATAAAGTTGATATAAAACTGTATTTTATACATTAGTTTACATTGATTTTTATATTAAAATGTTCCTGGTTTATAATGCTGTTAAAAGAAACACAGAATTTCAAATCATAAACTGAAGGTGAATTATTTACAAAGACAGTTAATGTTACTGTTTAACAAACTTAGCATCCTAACTCTTCATAGAACTGACCTTTGTACAAAGTCCTCTTTCCTTGTGGATTCTTAGTCAAGTCCAGCACCAGGTTATGGAATAAAAATGCCCAATTCTTCAAAAATATAATTTCTTCCCATGTTCTTCTTTAGGAGTAAAATTTCTTACAGAACTACCTTCTTCCTTTCACAGATATCCACCCAACAGGTCTCTAGAAAATTTGATTTTATCTTGCAATTGGTAATAAAGTTGCTCTCTTTTCAGTACTGGCATAGCAAATACTGCTGTGTCCAATGTCTTTCACATTCTTCCTACCTTCAGTGAAGGAATGCATTAAAAGTGCTAAGGACCAGGACCACTGTCCTCAAATTTGAATCTCTAGTAAATGTATGCTCCAAACTCAGAATCCAAATTTGGCTCTTTTTTTCCCCTGTAGACAAGAGCCACCCATGGATAATTCCCTCTATTGTTCTCCAAAACTCCAGCCTTCTGAAGTCAAACTCTTAAAATATATTTTATCTTGAATACTAGAAGGGATTTATTTTCTTAGAATGGTTCTGGTCTACCTAACATCGGAAAGACAGAGGCATGAACTTATGAAAAAATAATTCATTCCAATGCTACTCAATGTTTATATCTCATAAACATTCTTTCTCTCTTATTATTGAGAGCTAATAAAATCTCCCAGCAGAGATATATGGAGTCATTTTATGACAAGACTTACCCACGATCTTTCCATAAACCTCCTCTCTGTTTCTCTCGGTTATGGTTTATGTCTAGTTGTCCCCCCAAAGCCTCATGGAGTCATTAGGCGGGGACTTCTAGAGTTTGAGACTTGATCCATGATCCCTGGGATTATAGGTTTCAGTGCTGATGGGATTATGGGAGGAAGTACTTCTGGGATTATGGGTGTGGCCTAGGGCGGGAGCTAAGGCAGAGAGCCTGAATGTAATATAAAGAGAGACAGAGAGACAGACTTGAGCTATTGCTGCTGCTCTGCTGCCGTGTTGGTTGGCTACCTCTGCCGCCATTTTGTTGCTGTTCCGCCGCCATGAACTGGATGCTCTCTGCTCTGTTCCACTCAGCCTTGGGCCAACCAAAAATGGACTGAAACCTCCACGAACTGTGAGCTAAA